>BSBK01008496.1:2500-231372 GCA_027943335.1 Chamaecyparis obtusa
TATACACTATTGTGGTGGTCTATGGAGAGTGACAGATTGTAGATGAGAAGAATATTTTCCTTTTCAATATGATATTTAAGACAAAAAATTTCCACAGGGTTTCCTTACTAATTAATTAAATTCTCATTTCATTTTTGCATTTACCTATTTTACTTGAATTGTAGCACTTACCAAAACCCCTCGATACAACTACCATCCCTGAGCCTACCTGATACTTCTGAAACAAAATATATTTAGTCAAACTCCAGAGTCAGATAAAAGTACAAAAAATATTTGTAACTCTAAAAAAAAATTGCTTATAATAACTCTAAAGGTTATTAAGGACTTTGACTAAAGATCTCTATTTTTTGGCTGCATAGACAAGGCACAAGAACTAATCCTCTCAGATCATTTTCATGCAAAGGATGATCTAATAATATGTTGAAGAGTAAGGGTATCATAAATTCATGACTTTGTGATGAAATGATTACTAAATGCAAGTATAATTGAAACATTTTAGTAAGGATGTGAGGGTGAAAGCAAAACTATCTTGAATTTTATCTAATGCAATGCAAGCAATGAAAGAGGGATAATGTAAAATGAGACTTACCAAATTAAGCAAAGAAGCATTTCCCCAACTGCACCTCCCATAATCATAGATTAAGATTCCTAGCAATGAAGAAGTGCAAGGAGAGGGTGAAGTTGGCAAACAAGAAGACACAAATAAAGAAGACATCACATTTCTTGAATAAACAACCTGCAAAGTGGAAACATAAATGAAAAATCTCTATTTCATCAGATCAACGGGCCAATTTTAGACTTTCCAAACTATGAAAGAATCCAAGATAATGGGGTCAAACTTTAGAGGAACCCAAGCTGCATAGGGTTTGAATCCCTTTGAAGATTTTAATATAGGTGATATAGTTTGGGTTGAATCTGATCTGAAGAATATGCCCACTTGGTGCAGAAAGATTATTGACTATGAAAAATAAAATGGTGGAGGTAGGGGAAGGTTGTGTTGGACTTGGGGTAGAGGTTGATAAGTTCTATTCTATGCAGGAAATGTACCAAGGGACATATTATGTTCTATGCAAGAAAGAGGAAGTGGACGACAGATCCAAGGTATCTGATCTTAGCAAAGATAAGACTGTCATCTTGACAATTCAAGAGAAACCACAATGAGTGTGCAAAGAGAAAGGAAATATTATGAGCATTAGGGATTGGGATAGTACAAATTTTGATATCACAATTAGAATCGACAGAGAAATCTAACCACTATGACAATGAGGGCATCAATGTGTGTCTCATAGATCGATGGTATTTGATCTTCAAAATCCAAGAGCCACCTCTGAATAAATCCAATGTTGCCAGCATTGTTCAGAACATGTTTAATTCATGTAAACTAAAGTTCAAGAGAAAATTCCCACTACAGCAAAGAAAATAAAGAGATTAACAATAATATTATCACAATCAGAATTAACGCTATGCCCGAAATGGGTTATTCCAACAAGACCTTTGAACCAACAAGATGCCCGAAATAGGTTATTCCCTTCATGATGATAATGCACATTAATACTAGAAGAAACATAATAATTCCCACTGTGATTAAAATCCCAAATCAAGGAATCAAGCTGATCATATCTAATAATACAAGAATTTAGAGATATCTGGATATTGGAAAGACTTGGGTTAAGGGTACCAATATTAACCCAAGCCCCATTTCTCTAATATCCAGAAACCCTTTCACCATAAATAGACTTACATAAGTGAATGGAGTTCTAGTCATGGAGGATACCTTCTAGAGGAGTATCCTTTAACCAACAATCCTCCCAAAACTTTATTATTTTACCATTCCCAAGTTTCTATCTCTTCCCTTTCCCAAAAATAATCCTTAAATCCTGCACAAAATTCTAGATATAATAGACATTAACAATTGTAAGGGATTGGAAGAAGTGTTCCAAAGATGGGGTATTGAGATTCCACTCACGCTCATCCCCATACATTCTCCATATTTTTTTAGCCAACAAAGCCTTGTTAAGAAGTCTTTTAGGTCTTATCCTGAGCCCCCCTTTTGATTTGGGATTACAGAATCAGTCCCATGCAACTAGAGGCAATCTCTTCCTTTCCTCAGTTCCAGACAAAATAAATCTCTTCTAAATTCTTTCCATAATATTAGTATACTTAGCTGGGATTTTAAAAAGACTTAGGGCATAGGTTGGAAGATTTTGAAGATAACTTTAAAGGAGCACTTTTCCAGCCTGACTTAGAAGATTACCCTTCTAGCCTACCAACTTGTTATTAAATTTACCAATCAAGGAGTTCCAAAAGAATTTTGGAGGTTTGAGTCCTAAAGGAAGCCCCCAAATAGGACCCATGCAAAGTAGAGATGGCACATCTAAAAATTATTGAGATCTTCTATTGTTTATACGCAGAAGTAGTGATAAATAAAATAGTATTTTTTTCTCATTTGATGAGTTGTCCTGAGGGACTAGTGTAAATATTCAGTGAATATTTTATATTTCTAGCCTCTCTGATAGTAGTTTCACCCATGAGGATATTGTCATCCACAAATTGTTCATGGGTGAAAGTTTTTGGGAGTGAAGAAGGCCTTAAACCTTGAATGGCCCCAACATTGCTGAGTTTATCAAAATATCTACCAAGGCACTCTACCATAATAGAAAAAAGAATTGGAGAAATAGGATACCCCTTCCTTAACCCTCGAGAAGGCTTAAAGAAATGAGAAGATGCACCATTAACCAACATAACAGTTGAAGGGGTAGAGATAAGCTAGTTGATCAATTGATAACTATGTTCCCAAAACTAAAAGCCCTAAGGACCCTAAGAAGAAATCAAAAATCCATTTTTTCATAATCCTTGGATAAATTCACTTTCATGAGCAAGCCTTTCTTCGAGGAGATGATCGACGAATGGATATTATCATGATCAACAATGATGGTATCAAAAGAAATTCTTCAAGGGACAAACCCATTTTGTTGGGGAGAAATAAAATATGGCAACATATTCAATAATCAAGATGTAAGAACTTTTGATACAATTTTGTACAAAGAGTTCCACATGCTGATAGGTCTAAATGGGTCCACAATGTTGGCCCTAGTCTTCTTTGGTATAAATGCAAGAAAAGTGGTATTGATTTATTTTAAAATGTTCTAAGCACAAAAAAATTCCTTTACGAACATCAGACACATCTTTACATAGAATATGCCACAGCTTCTGGAATAAAAACATGGGAAACCCATCAGGTCTAGGTACCTTGTCCCTGTATGTACCCTAAAATGGTCGCCTAGACTTGGGCCCCCATTCATCAATTTATCAAATCCCTGAATCAATATTTTCAAAAATTAGCATTTTTCAATTATACCAATTTCCT
This sequence comes from Chamaecyparis obtusa, assembly GCA_027943335.1. NCBI lineage: Eukaryota > Viridiplantae > Streptophyta > Pinopsida > Cupressales > Cupressaceae > Chamaecyparis > Chamaecyparis obtusa. Next base: position 5,868 of record BSBK01008496.1, read on the forward strand.
TGATCAAATCCTATTTTATCATTTTCAATTATTTTCTATGGGCTAACCATTTTATCCTAAAGTCTTTATTTAAGTAAAAGGAATATTTCCTCCCCTTTTATTTAAATAAAAAGCCCTCCACTTTTCCTCTTATCCTAAGTTGCACAAATAAAACATTATTCTTATTTTATAAAAAGGGGAAAAAACACTTTTTGTCTCATATGGACACAAAAGTCAACTCTTATTTTCTCATTGGAGGATATTTGTGCACATGGATTGCTCCTCTTTGACGCTCCACCATTGATTAACCTTTTTGCCTCTTAATCTCCATGGTCCATTTCTTCTCATTTCTTATAAAAGGAGAGCTCTCTTCCTCATTCTAGGTCATTCACTTTTATGCTAACTTTATGCTGCAGGAATTCTTGGAGACTTTGGAGCTTTTTGGAGATCATTATTGCATCACATCTTGGCTTTCTTCATTTCTTCATAGTTTAGTTTTCATTCTTGCATAGTAATTTCAATATCATGGCATTCATAGTTTAGATTTCCTTTCAAGCTTTAGATTAATCTCACATAGCTTAATAGGAAGGATTGTAATACTTGTTCTTTCCTTTCATAGCATAGTTTGCATATTTCCTTTCATCGATTAGCTTGCATATTTGCATCCTCATTCTTAATCTAGCTTGTATTTGCATTCATTTGGGTTCTTGGAGATATTGGCATTCTTTCCTTGTCTTCATTTGAATCTCTCATTGTGTGGTTGACTAGCAAGGTCATGAGTTTATTAGCTCTAGCTAAGAGCAATTTTACAATCTTGCAACTCCATATATAGAGAGCTCTAGGTCACTATTGAAGGTTTCCCTTTCATGGATTTCCTTTGATGCAATGACTTAGAGAAGTGCACTACTTTTGTGTGTACATTTCTGGCACCCACCATGGGGCATAGTAGATTAGATTTGTCCTTTAGTTTTACATTTTTCATCAAGTTTTCGGTAATTTTTGAGCTTAATTCACGGTCTCTGGTTTTCTGTCCTAGAGTATCATGTGATACTTCTAGGAATATCATGTGATAGTTCTCTGTATGCATGCACGATACTTCACTTGGTGAAAGTATCACCTGTCTATTGCAGAAACTATCACCTAGTCTCAGACGAAGTATCACCTGGTATAGGGTGAAGTATCGTGCAGACTAATATTATCGCCCTAGTATACTGAAAAGTATCGCATGATAATTCTAGTGTCTATAGTCTACCACCTTTACCCGGTAGTGATCTTTTTCTTGAGATTATTTGGCCGAATCTAGACTTAATCAGTTTGCTATTTTTACTTACTGCAATTAGATAGAATTAACTTGCATATTTCACTTAGAATCTTGCATATTTCATTTAGATTTTGGATTTTACTAACCTTGTGGGCCTAACTAGTTGTGTTTGTAGGTTTATTTGCTTGAGAAATTTTCCAAAATTGCATGCTAAAGGGCTATTAACAGTTTTCTTGTAGGGCTGCCCAAAAAGCATAAAATAAAATAAAAAATAAAAAATTTCTTGTTGTTTATTTCATTTCAAGTGTGGCAATTACTAGTTGTTTCTTTTTTTTTTAGGAACATAATATCTTGTGGAAGGAATTTTGAGGTGGTAGGAGAAGTATGCTCTTCACCCTTGTGGTGAACCAGAAAATCTTGACCCATCTTAGGATTTTGGAAGCAAGAGAGTAATTGAACTCTTCTTGGTGTGTTTGAGAGAAAGCTTTTGAGATAAAGGAATATGCTCTTCACCCTTGTGGTGAAACAAAAAACCTTGAACCTCACAATTTGATCCACTTTGTGTTTAGATCTTTTAGAGTCCTTTAGCGGGCCTACTTTTGAGCAATCAAGAGGAATGACCCAAGTGGGGACAAGCCTTTTGCCGGTTATTCTAACCCACTATAAACTCAAGGCTATCGAGGACACAAAACCTTGGTAGACATAACACTTGTCTTCGCTTGATGAGAGTACTTGTGGGATTGTGACCATGAGGAAAACATTGAGCAAGAATGCTTAAGGTACTTTTGAGGTCGTGAGGTCCTAGTCCTTTTTGAGGAGCAAGAGGGGTGTTGCGAATGGAAGCCCTTATTAAGAACCATAGATAGAGGCCACCTTATTTTTCTGCTTAGCTTGTTGGTGCAAGGATTGATCCAAGTGGAATAACCCAGATCACCCCAAGATTACTCACCATATGTGTTCCTTTGGTTGTGTCTTTGGCACTTCCATGGCAAAGCCAATATCTATTGTGGGAAACCACTTTGTGTGAGGCAAGGGAGCATCAAGTGTGGGCCAAGTTGTTAAGTATTGAGCCTTGAATTTTTAGGATAGTAAGTGCTTGAAGTGTCTTCGATTGTGTAATAATAGTATTAACATTCTTGAACATTCAAACAATTGGTAGTATTCATAGGGTGTTTTTCTATTTTGATATCACAAGTGTTTGTCTTGGCAAGGTTGCTTTTGCCCTTGTTTCAAGTGTTTTAAGACATGTTTGATCCCTTACTATTTGCAAACCTATTGAATTTTTATTGATATTGTGATTGAGATCAAAAACATCAACCCTCAGACCAAAAATTTTGATCAAACAAACCCAAAAATGCAAATTTCACACAGTTCTGGTCAAGTGTCGTACAAACTAGCGACAGTATCGCCTGCTTTGAACATAAATATCATGCGATAGTTCACCCCTGTTGGACTATCACCTGACCTACCTAGAATCTATCACCTGACTATTGTGAGGTCTATCACCTGGTGAAAGGAGAAATATCACCTCAGTAAGAAGTGTCACCTAGTTAGCCTGGAAAGTGTTGCCTGAGAATTTTCTATTGTATACCTAGTTTTAGTTGTTTCGCAGTTACTTTTAGTTTGCTAGGTCTTTACGTAGGTAACTTATCTTGCCACTGGAAGCCTATCTTTACTCTGAATTTCTATTTTTATCCCTCTAGGGGTAGTGTCATTTGATTTACAAAGTCACCTTGGGAAGAATTGTCAAGCTAGAAGATTATTCCTATTGAGAAAGTACATCTCTAGAGTTGTTAGTAACATTCTTGGAGAATTTTAGTACTCTTTTTTTGTCCAAATCATTTCCATTAGAATTCAATTTTAATTATGCAATTTGGCTAAGTCCATCCTCCTGGTTCAAATGTGCAAGGACACTGATCCTTTGATTTAACCACCTCTTTGACAGTGTTGGTAACGCCTTTTGCAATTTCTATCTTATCATCTCTTTTTGGACATTAGAGAACTTTAATTATCCTGGTTTGGTATTGACACTTTGAGAGGTCACCTTATCATCAAGAATCCTTTTCTTTCATGTCAGTTACAACAAGGTACCAAGTGAATCAAGGAAAGCAACCCCCAGTTGTCTTTAATCAGTTACCCTTAGTTAAAACTCGTCAATAGCAAAAGGGAAAAGAACCTATTTTCGATCAATCCCCTAAGAGTGAGTCTGAGGTTTTAACCCAAAGAATAATCCTAATGAATCAAGTACCTCTTTAGCACCCTTTTCATCAAATATGGACATGAGTTACACCTTCACTAGACAACAAAGAGAAGCAATGAATCAAGCTCTTGATGACATTTTCCAACGACATAGGGGTAACATGATGTCTACTAGGTCTTCTTCTGATAGTCCACCTGGATCACCTCCTATCAACACAAGGTATCTAGATGCTCACCAATGAGCTGAGAGACACTATAGACAAGCTCACCCAGATACACGGTCACAACATGAAGACCAAAAAAATGAATCGGGTGATGCTCATATTAATGCAGCCAACGTATTCAGACATTCAAGGCAACCTTCTCCACTTAGAGACACCTCATGATACACAAGTGAGAGGTTAAAGAGTAGTGAGAGAGAAAAACAAGCTTTCTTGGATGAACAAGCTGCTAAGAAATAAAAGTTCCAACAATTGGAAGATGAGGAATGAGCTTTATTGGAAACTAAGAGAAGAGCCACCCAAGAAGAACAAGATAGGCTCTTGGTACAACAACTCCATAATCAATACAACCAGAGGGGTACCAACAGTGGGACCAACTCACCCCCATATACTCCCTCACCAAGTCCAAGAACTAGAAGAAGGTCAAGGACCCCATCAAGATCACCTAGTCCTAGAGGAAGAAGGACTTCTCGGTATAACCATCATAAGAGACAATCACCTCCTAGACTTTCAAGACAACCCTCCCAACGAGCTCATCATGGCTCTCAACATGGAGGAAGTAATACCAAATTTGACACTATTGATTTCATGAAAATGCAACAAGAACCATCCTTCCAACAATATGTGGAGAAGTATGTCGAGAAAAATAAGGATCAATTCTTGGAAAGTCTAATCAATAAGGGTGCAAAATTCCCATAAAACTTTGACATGGACCAAAAGATCAAGAAGAAAAACCCTTCAACTAATGAGGTGATTAAGCAGATGCAAAAGACTATGGAAAAAATGATGGCTCCAAAGAACACCTTCAACTTGGACTCCATATGTCCCAATCCCATTGACAAAAGTGTGGTTATGGTAGATTTTCCTAGAAAGGTTGAAATCCCCACATATGACAAATATGATGGTAGTGGTGACCCCCATGACCATGTATGACAGATCTACATCATGAGCTTTGAATTTCATCATGAGGACTCCTACCTTATGAGGTTATTCCTGAGGAGCCTTAAAGGCCAAGCTATGGAGTGGTTTACTAACCTTACCCCCCTTGTTAAAACATTCAAAGAACTTGTCCAAAGGTTTGTGCAACACTTTGCATATAATCTATCAAGGTCGGTCACTATGCTTGATTTGTGCAAACTAAAACAAAATCAGGGGGAACCCTTTGTGACATTTTTACAAAGGTGGAGATGTTTATGCTCCAAATATTCTAGGACCATCCCTGAGGAAGAAAGGATTGATATAATTGTGAGCAATCTAGTGCCAGAATTAAGATATGAAGTTAGAAAAATGGTCTTTAGTTCTTTTGACACTATGGTAGAAATTGCATGTCGCATCGAGGATGTTCTAAAAGAACAAGGTATTTTGGCCAAACAAAGTAACGACAACAATGGCCAAAACAATAACAACAACAATAAGGATAAAAAGAACTCATATTGGAACAAAAATAAGCAAGTAGTCAATGACAGAGTTGTTGACTCTCCACAACCTAAGGAACAAGGAGTTCTTAATTTATCTAATGCAGTTCAAGCTATGAAGCTACAGACATCCTTAGATCAACAAGAACACAAGCCCAAGTATCAAGATAAACCTAAGTCGGGAAAGTGACAATTCACTAAGCTTGGAGACTCTTATGCAGACATTTTTAAGACCTTGACTGCTCATAATTTGGCACAACCTTAGGATCCTACAAAGTTTCACATACCAGATCCTAAACCTTATTGGTGGAATGAGAAAGCTTACTGTGTATACCACAATGGGATTGGACATGACATTGAAAATTATTTTAAACTTAAACATCTTGTTCAAGACCTTATTGAGATTGGAAAATTACAAGTTGATGGGTTGACCACAAATGCAGACCACAAGGCCTTTAAGGAGCCCTTGCTCAAGTATGAGAAGGGATAGGCTTCTAAAAAAAAGAATGGCAAGGCCGCAATCAATTATACCTATACAACTGCAGAAAATGTCATCAATATGCTTGAGGTTGTGGACAATGATGTGAACATGATGAGGGGGAAAGATCCCTATGGTTATGATGTAAACTCACCTCCCATATTTGATGAAGGACCTATTGTTGTGCTTAGAGGTCCTCAATCTCAAAGGTCATCTTAGGCCCTCAATGATGTTACTAGGAGTCAGTCCCAAGGTCCTATTATCATTAGAGGTCCTAATTCTAGAAAATCCAAGAAACCAATGTCCAAAAGTGTTCCTCCCAAGTCTATAGTTGGTCCTAATATGAATTACAACCTTGTTGATCAGTTACAGCGAACGCCAGCACAGATTTCCATTTTTGAGCTCTTAGAATTGTCTCCTAGACATAGGCGTGTCCTTGAGGATGCCTTGCGAGCAACTAATGTTCCTAATGACATAGATGTCAATCAATTCCAGAATATGGTCAATCACCTTGCTAGCCCTCATTACCTCACATTTTTAGAAGAGGATGATAAAGAATTAAGCCATCCGCACAATTTGGCCCTTCATATCGAGGTCATGATCCACACAACCCATGTTAGGTGCGTGTTAATAGATGGGGGTGCTGGGCTTAATATTTTCTCTTTGAGTCTATTGAAAGCTTTGGGATATTCTGAGTAAGTAATTGACACTAGGAAGAAGATCAAAATTAAAGCCTATGATGAAGTAGAGCGAAGCTCTAAGGGATTGGCTATTCTTCCTGTTAGGATAGGTCCTATGGAAGAGGACATTTTGTTCCAGATTGTTGATGCCAGACCTTTGGCATATAATATCTTGTTGGGTAGGCCATGGATTCATGACATGCAAGCAGTGCCATCTACCTACCACCAATGTGTTAAGTTCCCTTACAATGGAGTTGAAGTATGCATACCAGGGGATAGCACATTATCTGTTAATGTGATTTCAGCTAGCTCTCATGTTCCTTTGAATAGAGAAGCTAATAATCTTGGTGCCACTCTTGAGTAGTGTAAGAGTAAGTTCAAGTCCATAGACCTTGGCATGGGAGACTACCAACTGGATTCCTTCACCAAAATTCCAATCTCACCTAGGTCTTATGGAAAACCTTCACATGAGAGGAAACCTTCATCCTCAGCTATGACCTTGTTTGGAAAGTTTTTAGAGTCTTCAGTGCCCATTCAGGATGAAAAAGAAGAGGTAGATGTTAGAGACTAGATTTACAAGAAAGAAAAGTACCAACACAATGAGAATTTTTCCCCTTCTCCTAAAGCTTATGGGAGGGGATACACTTTGGTTAAAAATATGGGTTACCCAGGTCATGGTCCTCTCAGTCACAGATTGGATGCCAAAGCTGAACCACTTGACCATGCTCTCTTTGGACGTAGACTTAAGACAACAGTTGGCCTAGGTTTTGAAGGTCAGAACAAGAAATCTACCCCTATTCTAGCTGTGACAGATAGTGATGAAGAGTCAAGCTATAGACCCAATTTGCAAAATCAACAAGATATGTGTGAGGATTGGGTCCCTTCTACTAATCTCCTTTGGGGAGATTCTGATACCCCAATTGTTGATTCATCAGTTTCAGACATAGAACAAGAAGAATCTATTGTTGAAGACCACGTAGAGGATCACACTCAAGAGAATCACTACACAAATGGCATTCAAATAGGTGTTACCCTTGGTGACATCAAAGCCTCTACCTCAAGGCCTAGAAAACATGCTTGGTGTAAGCATCCTAGCCGTGATTCTTATACAGATTCACATGAGTATGAGTGGGACTCATTGTCTGATTCTTCTATAATTGACATGGACGTCGATGTTGTTCTTGCTTATAGTACCCAACCTGAGGTAGTTGATGAGTCTAGTGCAAGATTGGTGGATTCAAACCCACAAGTCACTTTAGTGGATGATGCTTCGCTTGATAGGATAAGTCCTAATTTGGGTACCCTAGAGGGATACTTGATAGATCCTAACTTTGCAGTCACCAGAGATGACACTATCCACATACATAACATTAAACCAGCCATTGACTTACCGCTTGTCCATCCCAACCTAATTGATTGGTCTCAGCGCTATCAAGATCCTAAACTCCCAACCTTCCAGAATGATTATGAGATAGCATGTTACCTAAATGCTCTTGAACCCATAGTCTCTTCCATTGGCAAACCTACTACAAGCATGACAGAGCCAGATATCAAGTATCTTAGTCACAAAATTAAAAATAAAGAAAAAAAGAATAAGGATTCTGATGGCAAAAACCACTATGTGGCGGTGTCAGAGTCAAAAAAAGTAAAAATAAAGGACGTATCCGAGGGTGAAAACCTTTCTAAGGCACCCAAGGATGGGGTACTTGATCATCTACCAAGCTATTTTCAAGATAGGTCATTAGTGCTTGTTGAGCCTACTCAAACAGTCAATTTGAACACATAAGAGGCTCCACAGATTGTACATTTAGCCCAATCTCTATCTACATAAGAAAAAGAAGCCTACACTGAGTTCCTACAAAGGAAAAAGATCAATTTTGCTTGGACCTACTCAGACATGCTAGGGCTTGACACTAATCTTATTATGCATCACTTATCTATAGCTATAGGAATTAAACCAGTAAAATAGAAGTTGAGGAAAATGCATCCTCACATAGCTCTCCTTGTTAAGGCTAAATTAGAAAAGCTCTTAGGAGTAGGATTTATTAGAGCTATCGACTATGTCAAGTGGATCTCAAATATTGTTCCAGTTTCAAAGCATGACGGGTCCATTTGTGTATGCACAGACTTCAGGGATATTAAAAAAGCTTGCCCAAAAGATGACTTTCCACTCCCTAACATAGACATGATAGTGGATATGACTACGGGCTATGAGATATAATCTTTAATGGATGGTTTCTCCAGTTATAACCAAATAAAAATAGCTCCTAATGATCAAGAAAAGATAGTCGTCACATGTACATGGGGAACCTATTGTTGGAACGCCATGCCATTTGGATTAAAAAATGCAGGAGCCACATACCAATGAGCTATGACCATAATATTTCATGATTTGATGCATAGAAACATGGAAGATTATGTGGATGATACCTTGGCCAAGTCTAAGAAAAGGGATACACACCTAGAGGATTTGGAAGTAATTCTAGATCGAATGGAGTAGTTTTAGTTAAGATTGAATCCAAAAAAGTGTGCATTTGGGGTTACCTTAGGTAAACTTCTAGGATTTATAATTTCAGTCAAAGGAATAGAAGTGGATCCTGAAAAGGTTCAAGCTATATTAGATATGCCACCTCCTAAGAACATTAGTCAAATGAGAATTCTTCAAGGATGACTCCAATCCATATGGAGGTTTATTTCACAGCTTGTAGATAGAGCACAACCATTCAACAAGACATTGCATAAGGGAGCCACATGTGCTTGGAATGAGGATTGCCAAAAGAGCCTAGACCAAATAAAGCAATACTTGGCTAATCCTCCAATTTTAATGCCTCCTATCCCAAGAAAACCATTAATTTTGTACATATCAGTGACATAATCTTCCTTGGGGGCATTGTTGGCTCAACTTGATGATACTGGGAAGGAAAGAGCCATCTACTACATTAGTCGTACTCTAGTATCTTATGAGTTTAATTATAATAGTATTGAAAAGTTTTATCTTGTGGTAGTGTTTGCTTCTCAAAAGTTGTGACACTACATGCTTGCACATACTATACATCTTGTTGCAAAAATTGATCCTCTTAAGTACTTGCTTGGTAAGGCTGCTCTCATGGGTAGACTCGCCAAGTGGATGATGGTTTTGTTAGAATTTGATATAGAGTACATTGAGCATAAGGCTATAAAAGGGCAAGCTATTGCAGATCAACTTGCTAATTTTCCAGTCAAGGATAGCATGCCTATTCAAGTAGAATTCCTAGATGAGCATATAATGTACATGACTACACATACTTGGAAAATGTTCTTCGATGGTTCAAATATGCAAAATGGATAAGGAGCTGGGGCATTATTTATTTCTCCTCATGGGTACAACATACCTAAGTCTTACAAACTTTTGTTCCCATGCACAAATAATATTGTAGAATATGAGGCTCTAACCAATGGACTTAAGATGACTATAGAGTGGAATATAACAGAGTTACATGTCTTTGGGGATTCATAATTAATTATCAACCAAGTAAATGAAGAGTACCAAACTAAGGATGATAAGCTAATACCTTACAAAAAAATGGTTGATTCATTGCAACGTTACTTCACATTTGTGACATTTCAACAGATCCCTAGAATAGAAAATAGGGCTACAAATGCTATGGCTACATTAGCTTCACTCCTTCAGTTGGAACAACATGAATCAAGATTTGAATTCCTGGTGGAAGAGCTACACCATCCCATCTTTGACTGCTCTGAAAGCCACATCATTTGTACCTTGGCCACCCACGAGTCTTCCTGTTATGGTGCTATCTATTCATACCTTTGTGATGGCATCATTCTCGAATCATTTAACCAATCTGAACAAAGAAAATTTTTCTATAATGCCTCTCGCCACACCCTTATCTTTGGTGATCTATATAGGAGGGGTTTAGATGGGACACTTCTTAGGTGCTTGGAAAAGGAGGAATCCAACCAAGCGTTAGCAGACATCCATGAGGGCATTTGTGGTGGACATTCCAATGGTCCTTCCATGGCCTGAAGGTTGCTTAGGATGGGATATTATTGGCCCACAATGCAGACAGACACAGTAGCCTTCGCTAAGTCTTGTGAAAAGTGTCAGAAACATGGTAACCTGATCCATGCTCCAGGTAGGGAGGTCATTCCTTCTATTTCTCATTGGCCATTTCAGCGCTGGGCCTTTGACCTTGTTGGGCAGATTCATCCCAACTCATCAGGTGGACATAAGTTCATTATCACTACTACTGATTACTTTACCAAATGGGTAGAAGCTGTCCCACTTTCTGTTACCTCAAGCAAGACAGTTTCATTGTTTATTCTGAATCACATCATCTGTCGGTTTGGAGTACCTTTTGAAATCATCACTGACAATGGAGGTCAGTTCAAAAACAAGGACCTAAAACACCTCTGTAAAAATTTCAAAATAAAACAACATTGCTCCTCCATTTACTTTCCACAAGGAAATGGACAAGCAGAGGCTTCCAATAAGACCATTCTTAAGATTCTTCACAGGACAATGCACAAGAATGGTAGAGACTGGCATTTACAGATCAATCCAGCCTTATGGGCTTATAGAATCAGTATTTGTACTCCCACAGGGGCTACTCCTTTTTCCCTCACTTATGGCGCTGAAGCAGTGTTACCTTTAGAGGTCGAGATCCCTTCACTCAGAGTCTCCCTTAAAGGTCTAGTGACAAATGAAGATTACTGTGCCATGAGACTGCAAGAATTGGAACTTCTAGATGAGAAGTGCAAAGTGTCATTTGACCATATCAGAGTCTACCAAAAGCATATGTCCAAAGCTTTCAACAAGAAGGTTCGCCCTAGGGAATTTCAAGTAGGAGATCTTGTCTTGCGAGAGAATCCTAAGAATCAACAGAACAAAGAGAAAAAGGGAAAATTTGAACCTAATTGGCTGGGACCATACATTATTACTACTGCTTTTGGGACAGGTGCTTACTTGTTAACTGATGAGGAAGGAGAACAACTCGTTGATCCCATCAATGTTTTGCACCTTAAGAAGTTCTATCCATGATGTATGTTCAGTCTAGGGGCATTCCTTTGTACATATTTATGGATCCTAAAAAAATACCAAAAAATTCATATATGAAGCTAAAAAAATCCTAAAAAGCATAAAAAGTCTTGAAAAAATACAAAAAAATAAAAAAATTCAAAAAAATAGAAAAAGTGCCTTGGTGAAAACCTGGAAACAGGCGCCTTGGTAGCCAAAAATTGAAAAAATCAAAATTTTTTTTCCAAGTGGTGAAAACCTAGAAATAGGCACTACTTGAGGCGTTTGTGTAATACCCCAAAAATGGGCTATAAGTTCATTAACCTCCTATATCGACATATCGAACGAAATCGACATCGAAGTCCTAACCAAAGACACATCTGAACATCATCAAATCCTAATTGATTATCTCAAATTCTGCATTGGGGAATATTCTTAGTAATATTCCTAATTATCTTAATTATCTTTAATTTTATAATTATTTGGTGATAAATCATATTTATCCTAAAGTTTGATTAATTGAATATTCTGAATATTTAATTAATTAGATTTAATTTGGCCACTTAATTATTTAATTGAATTTAATTCCATTATTCCTAATTATGATATGTAATTTTTCTAATAAATTCAAAATCTTACAAATAATTGATTAAATATTTTATTTAATTAATTAAATCATTTTGTCAATTTTTGGGGCATGGTATTACATATCATTCAAAGTCTGTAATCAAATTTGAAATCATATCTTTCCTCAGTAATCAAGACAACAACCATGTCTAGTTGTTGATTCATCAAAAGTCCTCATCGCTCGGGGCAAATCTATCATCGCTTGGGGCATATTAGATTCATCAAAATCCATATCAATCTGGTACTCTCCTAATCTTGTAAATTGTATCAGTTTTTGCAACTATCAGTTCAATTGTGTTATTTCCTTGATTCTTCAGTAACTAAAGGGTTCAGATGTGATACCTACATGATTCTTCTGAGGACAATCGAGTCTGGAATCGGTCACTCACTTTTTTGCAATCATAAGGTTCAGAATCAGGCGTTTTGACACTTCTTTGCAATCATGGGTTCATTAATTTTATAGTTTCCATTATCTTTGGTCATTCAAGACCTGTTATCTTCATATCAAATCTTTCAATTAGCTTCTATCTCATATCAATTATCAAACATCAGTTTCATATCTTTATCAAACACAGACTGTCTTTGAACCACTGCGCTTCGCACAGTAATTCAAAGAGGGGAAAAATGTAATACCCCAAAAATGGGCTATAAGTTCATTAACATCCTATATCAACATATCGAATGAAATCAACATCGAAGTCCTAACCAAAGGCACATCTGAACATCATCGAATCCTAATTGATTATCTCAAATTCTGCATCGGAGAATATTCCTAGTAATATTCCTAATTATCTTAATTATCTTTAATTTTATAATTATTTGGCGATAAATCATATTTATCCTAAAGTTTGATTAATTGAATATCTTGAATATTTAATTAATTAGATTTAATTTGGCCACTTAATTATTTAATTAAATTTAATTCCATTATTCTTAATTATGATATTTAATTTTGACAATAAATCCAAAATCTTACAAATATTGATTAAATATTTTATTTAATTAATTAAATCATTTTGTCAATTTTTAATATTGTAATTTTGAATAAAAGTTTGAAAAATAATTGATTAACCCATAAATCAATTGTTTTATTTTTCAAAATCAGTTAAGTTGAGAATAAATCACTTTATTTATTTATTAATTCATAATTATCCATGTGCACAATCAAAGAGCAGTTAAACTCCAAATCAGAAAATCAATGCAAGTTATTGACTTTTTGGAACTCAACATCATTTTTGAGTTTTAAAGTTGATCTAAACTTCTAATTTGAGTTAAAAAGCTATTTTTGCATGATTTGCATGTTTTTGTGAGTTAATTATTCTTTATAATCAGATAACTCAAAAATCAAGCTGAGTTATTTGAGTGATTTATGGCTTTCTTTCATGCATCCTCTAAAGCCCTAGATTTCTATAAATTAAAGCTTCAACTCATCCCAAATCATCTCATAATTTGCAAACTTATGCTGGTGAATTGCTATCTAGAGAATCAGAGCTTCTTTGTGAATCAACCACATTTTGTGAGATCACTTTTGTTTTCATATTATTGTTAGATCAATTTCATATAGATTAGATTTCATATCAAGTTTTTATCATTCTTATTGCATCTAAAATAAATAAAAATAGATTAATTGCATTCATATTTTATATCAGTTTTGCATTCAAATCCTTCATTTAGGTGTCGTCAAGGTCACTGATCTCGATAACAATCTGAGAACATCATACTCACACCTATTAGAAGGCAGTAAATCGCCTGGTTAGTTTAGCTTTCAATTCATTGCACAATTTCATTTTTGCTAACCTCTAATGTTTTACTGAAGTGTTGTGTCTAAAGATCAGGTACAATTTTCACACACACATTAATGGCACCCACCGTGGGGCAACCCACCTTTACATGCTAGTTTTAATTTTTTTGTGGAGCTAAAACTCTAAAGTTTCAAAGATTTAATTTTATCTCCCAACCAGCTTGGAGATTTTCTCTGAAATTTTTTTGTGGATTGGACACACATTAGGGAAGCTACAATAAAAGACTCATAATTTTCTAAGATGTTTTGAATTTTTAATAATTGTTTCTTGAAATTCTAGAAAAAATCAATATCTGATGCAAATCAGCATATTTTTCAAAAAAATTTATATTTTTGAAAATCTCTTTAAATTATACAGGGGGTCCATTATTTTTATTTTAAATTTGGATACAATATAATAGCTCAAATAGTCAATTTACAAAAATTGGTCTATTTTGGTAAAATGGGTCTCTAGGGCAGAAATGAAGAGATTTTTCTAAAATTTTTACATTTTTGGAAATCTCTCTATTTTTTAGTAGGGGTCTCTGTTTTGAATTTCTATTTTTGTGGCCAAAATCATATCAAAAAAATAAGATCTTGTTGACTAGGTCAAATGCAGCAAAAAAAATAAAATTTTGTGATGGATATGCACTTATTTTTTTTACATGGTTCAATGAATGATATGAGTTGTCATTTGGGTTAATTGCTAGTTATTATTGCTGATAATAATTGATTTTTAGAGCTAACCCTAGGGTTTTCATAAGTTGAAGATACGTTGCATAACTTGTTTGCTTGTTTGCTTATTTTCTTATTGGAGAGTTTGTTGCTTGCTTGCGCGGGATTGCTTAACAAAGATAAAAATCAAGTAAATATCTACTAAGAGCATCATGGGGATCTCAAGTATTCTACTTATTCTAATAATATTTCAATTTGGACTTAAAATAAATCTCTCGTGTGTCTAGCTTGAGTGCTTCTTTTCATGCTTTTGTTTTACACACTTGCATAATTGATACTAGGTTGTGACACCTTAGGTATTCATTTAAGAAGTCTTAGATACTTGTGATTGATCTAGATTGCTATCTTGGGTTATTGGACTTGCTAATCCACTAGCCCCTTGTTCCACCCCATGGTTGCAATCTCAGCGCCATAAAGGGGAGGGGTCTAGAGGATAGAAGCGTTAATTGTTCCACCAGGCAACCCTTTTGTGCTTTTTAGAACTCACTTGTTTTCTAAGTTGTGGAATCATTTTTAGCTTGTGTGAGGGGTTAATTGTTCCACCTTGTGGACTCATCTCATATTCACTTTAAGCATTAAGTGTTCCTCTTTCTGCTTTTGGGTACTTTCGGTAGATTTACTTTCGGAAATATATCTATGCTCACATGGTAATTAGGCCTTATGAACACTATTTGTGATTCTTGAGAGATTGGATTCCTAGTGAAATCCTTCTTGATGATGAAATCCTTGTAGGTAGGGAGGATACTTACTGCATTTCACGTTCTACTCGGTTAGTGCATCTTCTCTTATTGATCGATACATTCTCTCTTCGAAGAGGTTGATAGATCATGTGGGGTTGACATCACAGACCTTGGTGAAACAAACTTTGTCTTAGTGTGTTGGATTAATCTACTTGCTTTGTTTGGGTTAAAAGTGAAGAGGTGTCAAAACCTTGGATTTGGAGCCAAGTCCCGTTGTGGTATCATATTGTGAGTCAGCTTTAGAGAGGGTTAACCATAGCAGACGATCCCTTCATAGGGAAAATTGCATTGATGGAACCTCAAATGGTAATAGCCATTTCAGACGTGGTAGTAACAACCACTATATAAATGTCCTTGTGGAAGAAATCTTCATAGGTGTGGTTCATTGTTGGGTTGTCAGATCTCCCTAGCAGCTCCTGATTGATTAAATTCTTGGACTGTGTCAAAACTCTGGTGCGCCGGGATTGGAGTTCACCCCTTTGGATCATAAAAGTTGCAGAGTTAAACCATTACTAAAAACCCCAACGAGGCCAAATTTTCATTTTCTAGGGTATATGTGTATTATTGCAAAACATTTTGGAACATACACAATTAGCGCTTCTGAGGATTAGAATGAATAAAATCACTTGATTGTTCATGCGCAAGGTTGCTTTTGCCCTTGTTCATTGTTTTCAGACATGCTTGAAATCACTTGCTTTCTATTTTGTGTGCTTGTTTATCTATCTGGTTATTGAAAATGAACAAATCTGTTACAATCCTCAAATCTGGACATTGAAATTTGCAAACAATCTGAAACTGAAAACCCTAAATTTGCAAAATTTGAAGTGAAATTCCTTTCTGGAGTCAAAATTCATCTCAGGAGGTCAGAAAGTCATACAAGTTTCTATCAAGTGTCATTTCATTATTGCCCATCTGTCATATGATAGAGAACCCAGTATCGTATGAGTCTTTCTGCCAGTTAAATTCCAAAAGTCAAAATTTGCTAGCAATTATCGTATGAGCTTTTCAACTATCATTTCATAGAATTTCAACTATCGTACGAGTTTTTCAACTATTATTTCATAGCATACCCATTGTCATACGAGTTTGCAGAGTGTTGTTTGGGAAATTTTTGAAAGTTGTCAAAAAATTGTCAGAATTGCCAGATACTTAGCTTTTTCAGCCTATTTCCAGAACCCATCGAACAAATCACTGTGTCAGAAACAGAGCAGCAACTACTGAGAATCCAATCATTTTCCTAGAGTGGCCTTTTGAATCTGATTCAACCTTTTATTTTATCGATTTGAGTCTTTATCATCTTGTGTCAAAACCTTGTCATAACTATCAATTTTCAAATCAATCATCAAAATGACTAAGTGTTGTGATATCTTATCCGCTATCTTTTGGGAATCTACCCATACATCCAGGGCATAGTATCCTTCACCCACATCTAATTGAATCTTCAAATCAATCAAACCTTGACAAGGTTGCGTCATCTAATCATCATGATTCAATTCATTCTTCAGTCATCTGGATCTTATTCTTTGTTTCACTCAAAGTTGATGGTGGAAACCAGACCTTCCTCACACAAGAAATCTAGAGAAGCATCCCAGACCTTACCTATAACCACTACCAGGGATCCAACTCTTGAGCAACTCATCAATTCTGGTCTTTACGAGGATGACGGTATTGGCAACTTTCGATTAAAAACTGGTTACATTCCTCCTCCATCAACTCACGAAGGTACCCAACAAACCCCACATCAATCTATTCTAGGGAGTCCACAAACTCCTACCATGTCTCAAGCAGGGACAAACTTTCGCTCTCAAAGAGCTCAATCTCAACATGGTGCAGATTAGGAACCCACACTTGAAGAAATTGCTCAATATCAAAACGATGATAACTTCAAACGAATGATGAAGCATTTCTTGAAAGAAGACAGAGAAGCATACTTTTTACAATTGGCTCATCAAGGAGCTAAGCTTCCTCCTAATTTTAATGTCAAAGTTATCATCACACATGAGGAAGAAACTTCGATAACAGCTATGATGAAACAAATACATGCTTTACAAGTCAAACTTAACAGCCTTGAGAAAGAAAAGGAACCCAAGGAGTTCTCCATGGAAGCTCTATGCCCTTTTCCTTTTGACAAAGACTTGTATATGCCACTATTTTCGAAAAGAGTGGAGATGCTGAAGTATGATAAGTATGATGGACACTCAGATCCTCAAGATCATGTCAGAGAATTCTGTACACAATCCATGGAGTTCATGCATGAACCGACCTATCTAATGCACCTCTTTCCTAGATCTCTGGGCAGAGCAGCCATCCATTGGTTCTCTAGATTTCCTTCTACTATCAAAACTTTTGAGGAGTTGATCAAATTGTTTTATCAACAATACTCCTACAATATTCAACATCTAGTCACCATAATTGATATCTGTAATCTCAAGCAATATCCAGGAGAACCATTCCTAACATTTCTCAAGAGATGGATGAAGAAGTTCTCTCTATATGCCAGACCTATTCCAGAAATAGAAAAATTGGAAATCTTCATCAATAACCTTGTTTTAGAAATCAATTATCCTCTACAAATGCAAGATCATACATCTTTTGATAAGATGGTGGATAATGCTATCAAAATCAAAAAAGTGCTTGTGAAAAAAGGAGAAATCACACTTCAAAAAGACAAGTACGAATCAGGATCCAGTTCTAAAGACAAGAACAAAAATTGGAACAAGAACAAAGGCATCATCATAGATGGTGTTGTTGATACTATCCATGCCCCATCAAAGGCACCAGCCTACAATCTGACTCTTGGTTCCCAAGCCATAAAAGCTTCAGAACAAAAGTCATCTAAACCATTCCAAAAGAAGCTAGAATACAAATCTTGGGATAAACATCGAAAGTTCACTCCTCTTGGAGAATCTTTAGAATCAGCTATGAAAACCCTACTGGCTAATAACATCATCTCTTTGCCAACAATCCAACCACCTGATTCTGAGCCTAAGCCAAAATGGTGGAGAGAAAATGAATTTTGTGATTTCCATCGAGGTAAAGGTCACAAAATGAATAACTACTTCCAGTTGAAACACACCATTCAAGATCTGATCGATAATGGAGACATCACAGTTGACAATCCTAACAGTAATAATGATCATATGACATTTATAGAACCATTTCTGCAACATGGTTAAGGAGTTTCAACTTCTCATCCTAATATGGGGGCAAAAGTCAACTATGCCTACCCTGGAAATAATGTTGTCATCAATATGGTTGAACCCTGTCTCTCAGAGCATTGCAATGTCATCACAATTGTAATAAGAGATAGACAAAATCAATCCACCAATGTAGTTACTCGATCACAAGCCCAAGCACATCTAAAAGGACAAATCCCAGATTCATCAAATCTCCCTAAGGTGCCCTTCAATCTTTCATCTACTTCTAAACAGAAGGCTGCTTCCAAATCTTCCAATTCTAAAGATACAAGACCTACATCTTATAGCATTGTTCAACAACTCCAGCACACTAATGCCAAAATCTCCATGTTTGAGTTGCTTCGAATATCTCTAGCTCATAGAGCCATACTAGACAAAGCTTTGCTTGGTTTCAATGTTCCTAATGACATTGATTTAGATAGGTTCCAGACTATGGTTGGAAATCTTACATCTCTACAATATATCTCCTTTTTAGAGGAAGACGAAAACTCCTTGAATCACCCACATAATCAGCCTTTGCATATAGAAGTCTTGATCTAGAACCGTAGAGTCAAACGTGTGTTGATAGATGGAGGCACTGACCTAAACATTTGTTCTTACAGCTTGATCACACAATTGGGATTTTTAGAATTGGCTATTGATCCTAGAAAGAAAATAACTATCAAAGCCTATGATGAACAAGAAAGATCTTCTAAAGGCACCATTGTCTTACCTATCAGAGCAGGTCTAGTTATCAAAGATACCTTCTGTCAAGTGCTTGATCTACCTTTGGCTTACAACATCCTCCTAGGCAGACCATGGATACATGAAATGCAAGCTATTCCTTCTACATACCATCAATGTTTGAAGTTTCCTTATGAAGGAGTAGAGGTTACTATCTCCACAGATCTGAATACAATTTGCAATACATTGAAGGAAAGTGATGATAAGCTTGTGCCTAATAACAAAGAATCTTCCACTGAATCAACTAAAGAAGCATCCACATCTAAAATGGAAGATCTTGCAAAAGAGGTTAATATCAAAGAAAATAGTATGGGAGAATATACTATGGAGCCAGTCTTATCTTTGACATCTCTCCCTATCTCACCTAAGTCTTATGGACAATCTTTGAAACAATCCAAGCCCGAACCTAAGGAACCTCTTGAAGCATATAAAAAGAATTTTGTGGTAGAACAAGTATCCAAGCAAGAGTTTGAAGAGGATGAAGTTGTACTATCATGGCTATACAAAGATGAACCTGAATCCCACAATGTTCAAACTAGCGACTCTACAACACCACAGATCCCTTCTAAGTCATACAGTCCAGGAAATAAGTTGATAGCTAAGATGGGATATTTAGGTAAAGGACCTCTAGGAGTCAAAGGAAAAGGCCTTGTGACACCTCTCCCACATACTGGTAGAGAAAATAAGAATATTGTTGGCCTAGGCTTTAAGAAGAAACCCTATCACCGCAAGGGTAATTGTTCTCATGTCATAGAGCAGATCACACTAGGAGAACCTCTTCTTAAGAAAGAAGAAACATAACCATCAAATAGTGATTTAGATAGCTTAGAACTCATCCCCTATGAAAAATTGCCTAAGGAGATCAAAGACCTTCTTGATGATAAAGATGATCCAATCAAAAGAATTAATGTAGTAGAAACACAAGAACCTACTATCAATCAAGAGATAGTTGCAACACAAGAACCAACTAATCTTGAAAACAATCAAGAGGAAGAAGGTGGTAGTTATTCTGAAACTGATTCCTATGAGTATGAATTCAAATTAGAAACTGAGGGTAACCCCTCTTGGGGTATTCACCCTGACTTTACTCATGTTCTAAGATTTCCTAGAGATCCTGAATCAGAAGCTAAATCAAATGACTATGAATGGGGAGCCATTCTAGAACTAGATGAAGATGAGCTTATTACAGAGAAACATGTTGATGTTATTCACCAATATGCACCTAACCCCAACGTAAGTCTAGAGCGAAATGATGAACCTATTGAGTTTGATCCACCTATGGCTGAATTGGACTCCCATGATGACATTGAGCCTATTCATGAATTGAATGTCTTAAGTTGTAATATCACCTTTGAACTTGAGCATCGGGTTAGGACCAATGATGATAGATCCATATCCGTAAACACTATCTCCAATCTTTCCCCACTTTGACTATCCAATATCCAGACCTTATTGATCAAACCTCCACAAATCCGAGTCATGGTATTTATACCTTCCCAAATGACTATGCCCTTGCTTGTTACCTCAATGTAGTCGAGCCTATGAGGACTTCCATCAGTGAACCAAGTGTCAGCATGACTGAGTCAGACATCAAATATCTTAGTCAGAAAAATAAGAATAAGAATAAAAAGAAAAAGAGTTTTGAGGGTGAAAACCACTTTGTGGCAGTCTCAGAACCTACAAAAGTAAAAATAAAAGATGTATCTGAAGGTGAAAACCTCTCTAAGGAACCTAAGGATGAGATATTTGATGTCCTTCCAAGTTTTTTACAGGACAGATCTCCAGTTCTAATTGAGCCCACTCAATCCATCAATTTGGGTACAACAGACGAACCACAATTGGTACATGTAGCACAATCATTATCAGAAGAAGAGAAGCAAAAATTTACTACATTCCTAACAGAGAAAAAGATTAACTTTTCATGGAAATACTTAGATATGCCAGGGTTGGATCCTAATCTTATTATGCACCATTTATCTATAGCTCCTAATGTAAAACCTGTCAAGCAAAAATTGTGAAAGATGCATCCTCATGTTGCACTCTTGGTAAAAGATGAATTAGAAAAGCTCCTAAAAGCTGGATTCATCTGAGTTATTGACTATGCAGAGTGGATCTCCAATATTGTACCTATTTCTAAACCAGATGGTTCAATCAGAGTGTGCACAAACTTTAGAGATGTGAATAGAGCGTGCCCTAAGGATGATTTTCCACTACCTAACATTGATATGATAGTGGATATGACTATGGGTTTTGAGATGTATTCCTTAATGGATGGTTTCTCTAGATATAACCAAATAAAAATTGCTCCAGAGGATCAAGAGAAAACTACTTTCACATGTGCATGGGGTACATTCTGTTGGAATGTCATGCCATTTGGGCTTAAAAATGCTGGTGCTACATATCAACAAGCAATGACATCTATTTTCCATGACATGATGCATCGAACCATGGAAGATTATGTTGATGACACATTATAAAAATCTATGATCAAAACTGAACATCTAAAGGACTTGAGCATGATCCTAGACAGAATGGAAAAGTTTAGTCTCCGACTAAATCCTAAGAAGTGTGCTTTTGGTGTCACTTCTGGAAATCTCTTAGGATACGTAGTCTCAAAGAAGGGTATTGAAGTTGATCCAGCTAAAGTAAAGGCTATAATGGAAATGCAACCTCCAAAGAATATTAGTCAAATGAGGACCTTGCAAGGAAGAGTTCAATCTATCAGAAGATTTATATCACAGCTTGCTGATATATCACAACCTTTTACAAAAACATTACATAAAGGTGTGACCTTTGCATGGAATGAAGAATGTGAAAAGAAATTTGACCATATCAAGAAATATCTATCAAATCCTCCTATCTTGATGCCTCCTATTCATGGGAAGCCATTGATCTTATATGTCTCTGCAATAGATACATCACTGGGGGCATTGCTAGCATAACATGATGAGAACAAAAAGGAAAGAGCTATATACTATATCAGTAAGACATTGGTTGCATATGAAAAGAACTATTCAATGATTGAGAAATCTTGTCTAGTTGTGATCTTTGCATCACAAAAACTGAGACATTACATGTTAGCTCATACCACACATTTGGTAACTAAGATTGATCCACTCAAGTACCTTCTAAGCAAAGCTGCCCTCACAGGTAGATTAGCTAAATGGGTCATGCTCTTAAGTGAATTTGACATTGAATATGTGGAACGAAAAGCTATCAAAGGATAGGTTATTGCTGATCAATTAGTAGATGCACCTATGATTGATGACACACCACTACAAATGGAATTTCCAGATTCCTCTATCATGCATCTTTCTTCTAGAGAATGTCAATTATTCTTTGATGGCTCCTATACACAGAATGGATCCAGAGCAGGCATATTGTTCATAACTCCTCAAGGATACTCAATCCCAAAAGCATTTAGATTAAAGTTTCCTTGCACAAACAATAGTGCAGAATATGAAGCCCTTTTGAACAGTATGAAACTACCAATTGGGTGGAGAGTGATAGAGCTACACATTCATGGAGACTCTCAACTTGTTATTCATCAAGTCAATGATGTGTACCAAACTAAAGATGAAAAACTCATTCCTTACAAGAGAATGGTAGATGATTTAAAGAAGTATTTCATATCTATCACATTTGAGAAAATTCCTAGAATGGAGAACAATGCTGCCGATGCAATGGCAACACTATCTACTTTATTACAGCAGCCTGAACATGAGCTACACTATGAGTTCCTGGTGGAAGCACTATCTTATCCTACATATGACTCCCCCAAAACCTGCATGATTTGCACTGTTGTAGGTCATGATTCATCTAGATACAAAAACCTATTTTCTTATCTCCAAGACCAAATTATCCCCGATACTTTCAACCTCCATGAAAAGAGATACCTTATTCATAATGCCTCCTAATATGTCATCATTGGTCATGATCTGTACAAACGAGGTCTAGATGGTACGCTACTTAGATGTTTAGAATGAGAAGAGTCTCAACATGCATTAGAGGAAGTCCATGATGGTATTTGTGGGTCACAGTCAAACAGTTTAACACTAGCTTGAAAACTTATTAGGGCTGGGTACTATTGGCCTGAAATGGAGAAAGAGGCTATCAAGTTTGCTAAGAATTGTCAAAAGTGCCAAGTGCATGGCAACTTAGTTCATGCTCTAGGGAGAGATCTAATCCCCTTTACAATGCAATGGCCTTTTCACCAATGGGCTTTTGATCTTATAGGTGCTATCTATCCACACTCTTCTAATGGACATACCCATATAATCACAGCTATAGATTATTTTACAAAATAGGTAGAAGCAGTCCCTTTGATGCAAGCAACTAGAAAGAAAATATCTATGTTCATATTGAACTATATCATATGCAGATATGGGATACCTCATTCCATAATCATAGATAACGGTGGACAATTCAAGAACAAAGACCTAGATGACCTATGTGCCAAATTCAAGATCACACAACATTGGTCTTCTATCTACTATCCTTAAGGGAATGGACAAGCAGAGGCTTCTAACAAGAATCTATTGAAAATCTTGCATCGTACAGTTAATAAAATAAGAAGAGACTAGCATCTCATGATCAATCCAACTCTCTAGGCCTATAGAACAAGTATCAAAACACCTACTGGGGCTACACCTTTCGCTTTAGTTTATGGGTCTGAAGCGGTACTACCTATTGAGGTTGAAATCCCATCACTAAGAATCAGAATGCATGGTCTAGTAACTGATGATGACTACAGAGTGTCTAGGTTAGAACAAGAAAGTCAAACATAGAGAATTTCAAGTTGGCGATCTAGTCTTGAGAGAGAATCCTAAAAATCAATCACATCAAGAATGCAAGGGGAAGTTTGAACCCAATTGGTTGGGTCACTTTGTAATCACTGCTACATTTGGCTTTGGTGCCTATCAACTCTCAACCACTGAAGGAGAATAGCTCCGAGAACCACTCAACATTCTCCATCTGAAGAAATTCTACGCCTAAGGCATTCACTGTATGGTAAAATGTCCTGAAAAAATGAACATCTTGGTGAAAACCTAGCAATAGGCGCCTTGATGATTCACAAAAAAAGTAAAAAATATCAAAAATATCAAAAAAATTGAAAAAAGAAAAATACAAAAAAATGAGAAAAAGAAAAATTGCCTTGGTGAAAACCTGGAAATAGGCGCCTTGGTAGCAAAAATAGAACCTTTTCCAAGATGGTGAAAACCTGGCAAACAGGCGCCACTTGTTTCAAAATGCTCCATCTATTAGTGCAATCTTGGTCTTTCCTAACTTTCAGTCTTGCTTTAGTTTGTACATATCTCTTGGTTTGTTTCTGCATTCTTGTTCTCAATAAGTCAGTTTGTACACCAATCAGCTCAAGCGTATGTATCCTATCAATGTTCAAACTTGGGGGCAATCAATGTCATATCCTATGGTCTCCAATGTATCTTAGATGTATCATATCCAATTAGAGTCCTTTGAAGCTTCATTTGAGTCAGTCAGTCAGTCTCGTCTCCAGAAAAGATTTTGCATCAACAACGCAATCAAACATCAAAACTCAATTGAAAACAATCTATTCTTTTTACATGCTTTTATCTCCTTGTATGCTTACTGATTCGCATTGAGATTTTTGCATATTGTGTCCCTTCGAGCTCTTCGATGATGTCCTTTATAGGATTTAGAGAGTGATGACTGGGGGCATAATCTTTTCTTTGTCTTCTGCTTGTATGTGAAAATCTAACAACTTTGGAAATTTTGGATTGAAATGGTGTTTGATTGTTTGATGTGTTTGCACACAAGGCGTATTCAGGTCATCATGATGTTTATATTTTTGATGCTTATACAAATTTCTATATCAAAATGGACATGATATTTAGGTCATCTTGGCGTTTATGCCTTGATGCTTATATCTAATCCGACATTCCAAAAACAAAATCAATATTCATATATCCATGGTTGTTGACCAGTGGGTGTTGTATTGATTCTTGCGCATACAAATTGATATTCATATGTCTATGGTTTCATAACTAGTGGGCATTGTATTGATTTATCTGGCTACCTAAAAGTTCAATGATGATAACAAATCGACATATGATCAGTGACTAGGTCCTAGGTCTTAGGTTGCATTTCATTTTGCATGTTTCTTTGCATTTTTGCATGTTTGCATGATCTCACAATGGCTAAACGAACTTCAATGCTTAAACAATTCTCCACTTGTCTCTTCAAATCTAACAAGAGCTGAATCTCACACGAAGGTTCCTCCAACGAAATAGCAAGTAGAATCTTTTTTTTTGGGATCAAAATCAAAATCTGAGATCATTCATATTCTCAACTACTTGCATAATCGACCTTCAATCATCACAGAAATCTAGAATTCAACTTAATTGATTATCTTCCATCAAACTATCAAAAATTCAACTTTGGTCAACTCATGGTCAAACCTAGTCAAACTTGGTCTTTTCAACCTCCAAATGATGCAGAATGCATTCCCAGATGTGTTTAACCACTTCTCAAATCAATTTACATGCTTTTGAACTATCAACGTTGACTTTTCTTGTCAGATTTCAATTTTAATCCCAAAGGGGGCATGGTATTGCATATTATTCAAAGTCTGTAATCAAATTTGAAATCATATCTTTCCTCAATAATCAAGACAACAACCATGTCTAGTTGTTGATTCATCAAAAGTCCTCATTGCTCGAGGCATATCAGATTCATCAAGATCCATATCAATCTGGTACTCTCCTAATCTTGTAAATTGTATTAGTTTTTGCAACTATCAGTTCAATTGTGTTATTTCCTTGATTCTTCGGTAACTGAAGGGTTCAGATGTGATACCTACATGATTCTTCTAAGGAAAATTGAGTCTGGAATTGGTCACTCACTTCTTCGCAATCATAAGGTTCAGAATTAGGCATTTTGACACTTCTTTGCAATCATTGGTTCATTACTTTTATAGTTTCCATTATCTTTGGTCATTCAAGACCTGTTATCTTCATATCAAATCTTTCAATTAGCTTCTATCTCATATCAATTATCAAACATCAGTTTCATATCTTTATCCAACACAGACTGTCTTTGAACCACTATGCTTCGCATAGTAATTCAAAGAGGGGCAAAATGTAATACCCCAAAAATGGGCTATAAGTTCATTAACCTCGTATATCAACATATCGAATGAAATCGACATCGAAGTCCTAACCAAAGGCACATCTGAACATCATCGAATCCTAATTGATTATGTCAAATTCTGCATCGGGGAATATTCCTAGTAATATTCCTAATTATCTTAATTATCTTTAATTTTATAATTATTTGGTGATAAATCATATTTATCCTAAAGTTTGATTAATTGAATATTTTGAATATTTAATTAATTAGATTTAATTTGGCCACTTAATTATTTAATTAAATTTAATTCCATTATTCCTAATTATGATATTTAATTTTGACGATAAATCCAAAATCTTACAAATAATTGATTAAATATTTTATTTAATTAATTAAATCATTTTGTCAATTTTTAATATTGTAATTTTGAATAAAAGTTTGAAAAATAATTGATTAACCCATAAATCAATTGTTTTATTTTTCAAAATCAGTTAAGTTGAGAATAAATCACTTTATTTATTTATTAATTCATAATTATCCATGTGCACAATCAAAGAGTAGTTAAATTCCAAATCAGAAAATCAATGCAAGTTATTGACTTTTTGAAACTC
Organism: Chamaecyparis obtusa; assembly: GCA_027943335.1. Lineage (NCBI taxonomy): Eukaryota > Viridiplantae > Streptophyta > Pinopsida > Cupressales > Cupressaceae > Chamaecyparis > Chamaecyparis obtusa. The sequence goes on from BSBK01008496.1 coordinate 32,635, forward strand.
AACATCATTTTTGAGTTTTAAAGTTGATCTAAACTTCTAATTTGAGTTAAAAAGTTATTTTTGCATGATTTGCATGTTTTTGTGAGTTAATTATTCTTTATAATTAGATAACTCAAAAATCAAGCTGAGTTATTTGAGTGATTTATGGCTTTCTTTCATGCATCCTCTAAAGCCCTGGATTTCTATAAATTAAAGCTTCAGCTCATCCCAAATCATCTCATAATTTGCAAACTTATGTTGGTGAATTGCTATCTAGAGAATCTAAGCTTCTTTGCAAATCAACCACGTTTTGTGAGATCACTTTTGTTTTCATATTATTGTTATATCAATTTCATATAGATTAGATTTCATATCAAGTTTTTATCATTCTTATTGCATCTAAAATAAAAAAAAAATAGATTAATTGCATTCATATTTTATATCAGTTTTGCATTCAAATCTTTCATTTAGGTGTCGTCAAGGTCACTGATCTCGATAACAATCTGAGAACATCATACTCGCACCTATTAGAAGGCAGTAAATCACCTAGTTAGTTTAGCTTTCAATTCATTGCACGATTTCATTTTTGCTAACCTCTAATATTTTACTGAAGTGTTGTGTCTATAGATCAGGTAAAATTTTTACACACACACTTTGCACTCTTGTCTTTTAGCATGCTTCCTCGACACTTAGCCTTTCTCCATCATACCTTGACCTTGTTGCCTTGGTTTGGAATTGGTCTTTGTCTTTGTCTTGGGGGCATAACTATGTTAACTTTGGTCTCTAGGATGCATTGGTCTTTAGGACAGCACCCAAACAGTGTTTTTCAACACTACCCTTGCATTGAGTGTTTCTCAACACTGATCAGATGTCTTACCCCACAATCTAGTATGATGTGATATTTCTCATTAGCAAATGTGATACTCAAATTCTGACTCTATGACCTACACACACGCACTTAAACACTTGACTTGATTGAGATATGTTGCCTTTATTTTCTTTGTGTGTTGTCTATGAGGATTTCTTTGATGAGTGGCCTCTCCCTGAGATGTTTTTGATGATGCATAGCTAGAAGACTGAGGGTATGAGAACATGTTTTCTTTCTTTATCTGCTTGTGGGTGTAGACACCTAAAAATCCTTTAGAAAATAAAGTATTTTTATTTTTTGAAAAATCCCTGATGACATTATCATTTATTAATTAATTATTTATTTAATTAATTTATTTATTTTTATGTCATTAAATCCCTTTATCTTAATTAATAATATTTTATTAAGAAATCCCTCCCAAAAATGTTTAAATCTTATTAAACATTATCTCCTTATTTATTAATTATTTAATTAATAAATTGACCAAAAATCTCAAAATAAATTATTTATTTATTTTTTGCCCAAAACTTGGCCAATTTCCTTAAGACCACTAACCTCTTCCAGAATCTTCTAATCCTTCTTTAATTTCAATTAAAAGCTAATCCCATCATTTCCTAACCCTAATCCCAACTCAAAATATTTAATTAAGATTAAATATTTAATCCTCATATTTGTTAAATTCATTTTTAATAAATATTCTCAAAACCTAAACCATGGAAATAAATAAATCTTTATCTATTTCTTAAAATCCATATTTATCCTAAGGAAATTCTAGACTCTTCTAGAAAGTCCTAATCTTAATCCTAATCCTAAGCCCCTCACCCTTTGACCTTAGGCACACTTCCCAAATTGTGCACATCCCTCCCATCTTTCAACCCAATGCCCTTGTGACACTTGTCACAAGGAGGTGGCCCTGAACTAGCACAATCCATGTGCTCCCTTTTGAATGAATCTTGGCCTCTCTTAAGGATTTTGATCCTGGCCACTCCTTCTTCCTACCCAAGCCCTTAGGAAATCCTATAAATGCTCCCTCTTCCAAGAGCAATTCATTAGCTTATTCTTTCATCTTCAATGCATTGTTATCATGCCTTTTTACTTCTAGCTTTAGCATAATCAATCCTAATTTAGCTTACTTTCAAGCATTTTAGCTCATCTTAATATAGCTTTAATGGATTAACCTAGTTTCTTCCATTGTTTTGCATAAGCATAGCATCATATCACATCTCTATTTGGTCTAAAATCAATCTTAGAATAAACATCATGTAGCTTAACCTTCATTCTAGCATCATTTGGATCTTTGAGGCCTTGGGGGCAAATCAGGTGTTCTATACCTATTTTGTGTCATTTATAGGGTTTTCATGAATCTCAATTCATCTTAAAATGCATAAGGAACATGCTCCAAGTTCTTAGAGAGCACACCCACATCCCCTTAAGCAAGAGCAAATGAAACAATGCTTGGGTGCACCTGTTTAAGCTCAATCTGAGGTGGCTAAGTTTAGATTTTATTTGTTTTGGATTGATTTCGTGCTAGACTAAAATCTAATGTTTTTTTGGCTTGAGTCTTTTCAAAACAAGGTCAGAAATATCCTTGTTTGGATAAAATGCCCAAGAAATAGAATTATCAAGGCAAAGGCCTAGGCATCCATGAACAAGGAAATTTGGAGCCTATCCAAGATAAGAAACATCCAAAGTTATGTGGCATTGGTCACACATCAGAAGAAGGCACTTCCTCCAGAAATGTTGGTACAACTACAGCTAAATTCAAGCATTCTTCCAAACCCACCATCACATCTTCCAAAGCATACAACACCATTCCTCCTCCTCCATCGTTACAACCAAAGACAACCTATCATATTCCTTGTTCATCCTCCAAATCCATTTTGGGTCCCTATGTCCCAAAATCTTCCAGAACATATCCTCTACATACCAAATCCATTTTGGGACCTTACATCCCAAAATATCATCCCCCATCTTATCCTACTCAAACCTTCATCCAAAATCCAAACATCCCTAGTCAAGATCAACAAAGGCACATTCCCACATATCCTATCTACCAATCTCCTTCCATCTCTCCATCCATATTCCCTCCATCCCACACATCTCCTCATATTCACTCTGATGCTCCCCACAATTTGGATGCCATATCCAATATGAATAAAAGGAAATATCCACACAGATCTAAGGATTGCCATGTCCAGTCTAAACAACATGGTCAACCAAAGCAAAATCCAATCAAGCAATCCAAAGCATCCAAATGGCCGCAAAGGCCTAGAAAAGAAAAACTTGATGCATACCAATGGCCACAAAGGCCCACCAAAGCTAAAACAAAAATGATGTGGATCCCAAAGAAAAAAGATGTAATGCATCTAATAGAAACATCCACAATGGCATCCAAAGTTGCTAATCCCCCAGCTACTCAGTCTTCTCCTCCATCTCCTAAATCTATTTTGGGTCCCAAAGATCCTAAATCTCCTAGCATAAATCCTCCATCCTATCTACCTCTATCTTCTGAAACCCATCCACTTCATTCATCTTCCTCGCAACATGTTCCAATGTTGATCCTGACAACATCCCCCTATCATGATCACTTTCCATCTTTTCATCCAAACACTTTATACCACCATATTTCCCATATCCCCCATCTCATCCATGCCTTTGCATAATTCCTCCATCCTAACAAAGTTGTACCAACATCCAAGCACATCAGAAACATTAGTGAAGAAAATCAGCGACAAATCAGAGAAATCAGCAAGTCAGCAAAATCAAAAAGTCAGCAACATAACAAACATCAAATCAGAAAGATAGCAACACATCAAAAATATCAGAAGGTTAGCATCTAGTCAGCAAAAAATCAGAAAATCCATAAAAATTTGGAAAAATCAAGCGAAAAGTATCAAAAAAAGAAAAAGAGAAAAGAGAAAAATATTCATCCTATGGTGAAAACTTAGCAATTCAAGTGCCTTGGACAAGTACAATGGTGAAAACCTAGCAAACAGGCATCATGCGTAGGCCCTCCCCCCCCCAATTCCTTTCTGCAATTGGGGGCCATTCCCTTCTATCACCTCTTATCCAACATATCCTCCATCCCATTTGTCTCTCACCTCCTTCATCCTCCTTTGGATCTTGATGACAAAACAAAGACTACTAGGTATACATACTTTTTGGGCACCTTCTTAGCATCCATCACACCTTTCAGCTACATATCCTCTATCCAATCCATTCATCCTATCTTCCATCTACCTTCCTCATCCTCTTATCGGCATATCTTTTGTCGAATCGTACCCCATTCTACTGCCTCTGAATGAATGAACTATCCTAAGCAAGGGGCATCTTATTCCTTGGTGACATATTCCTTGGAGACTATCTTTCATCCAAAATCTTCCATCTTCCAATCCTCAAGAAAATCCGCCATCCAATCTCCCCAAATCTTCCTTTATCCAATCCTCAAGCATTCTTCCATCCATATCCAAATCTTCCTCCACCCAAATCTCCTAGCAGTTCCATCATCCTCATCCTAAGCATTTCCTCCATCTTTCCATCACCTGGTCTCTTCCCTTGTCATTGGTATCTAGCTATAGGCTAACCTCATGCAATCCAATGCCATTCATCCATCTCCAAACATTGCAAGCCATCTTCCAATCCTATCCACATCCTCTAGCTATCCAACATCCAAGATCAAGCCAACCAATCCAAATCACATCCTTAGTCTTGCAGCAAGCCTTGATTTCAATCCAATCATCATCATTGGGATATGTCCTTCCCCAATCTGTGTTGTTTTAGGACACATCATCCACTGTCAGTCCATCTTGGCTTTCCAGCCCAGCCAGGGCATCATCTTGCATATCTTTGGAGTTTTAGCTTCATCCCCAGGTTCTTTGTACATCCTAATCCTCAGCTTCTATACATAGCCGTTGTAAATATCCTTGTGTCTTGTTGTACATATCCTTGTTAGTCCTGCACCAGCATCTGATCAGAAATCTTGTCCTACCTAGCCTCGCACTTCAGCAACATCAATTGTCGACTATCCTTGATCAATGTGACTATCTTTGAATTGCATCATTTGCCAATCAGTAACACATCATTCTCCCCATCAGCATCGGGTCCGCACAGATGTATGCTTCTATTTTATCTGACCTAAGCCTAATCACGGGTCCCCTCAGTTGTATCCTTCTTGTCTGACTTAATCTTCTACCAAGCACACCAGGTCCATGTCGATGCATCCTTCCACACGTTAAGACCAATCTTCCCAACATCAATCACATCAAATCTCTCTCCTTGGCAAAGGATGTCTTTTTGGAGTTCTCATTTTGACCTTGGACTTTTGTCCTTTGGGTCTTGTTAATCTTTTACGGCTTCTCGTTGTTCTCTACTCAAAGTTGCCATGATCCTTTATATCATGGTGTGTAGTGAATGAGGACACTCTGGGGCAAGGTCTTTTGATCTTTTACTTTTTCCTATGAGTCAGTCGTGTGTTTGTGGTTTCTTCAGCATCGTTTCCACCATGCCTCCTCTGGGTTTCATGTGTGATGCTGGGGCAACCCTGTGTGTCTTTTTAGTGTCAGTCTTATGCAACGCTGGTGACAAGGCCTCGTGATCCCAGTATCCTTGGCAGGTCTCTAGCATTGCTATATTAAACTAGGTTGTGCTCTCCACATTTGCACTTGGAGCTTCCCCCAATCCCCTGCATCTTGCATCATATATATTAATCTTGCATCTTGCATCTCTCATATAGCTACATCCTGCATTTTGCATTCCATCTCATCTTGCATTCACCCATCTTTGCTCTTGAGAGTTTGGTTATTTATCTCCCCTTCTTCCTAGGTCCTTCTTTCTCTATTTCCTTTCAAGAAAATTCCACAATGTTTACTCCTTGTGTTATTTTCTCGAGGGGGCACAACCCATTATTCCTCTAAATTCTAGTCTTGGGCATCTTATTTTCTTGTCTTTGATGCTATGCCACTTGCGGCATCGCATCAAAGAGGGGCAAAATGTAGACACCTAAAAATCTTTTAGAAAATAAAGTATTTTTATTTTTTGAAAAATCCCTGATGACATCATCATTAATTAATTAATTTTTATGTCATTAAATCCCTTTATCTTAATTAAAAATATTTAATTAAAAAATCCCTCCCAAAAATGTTTAAATCTTATTTAAACATTATCTCCTTATTTATTAATTATTTAATTAATAAATTGACCAAAAATCTCAAAATAAATAATTTATTTATTTTTTGCCCAAAACTTGGTTAATTTCCTTAAGACCACTAACCTCTTCCAGAATCTTCTAATCCTTCTTTAATTTCGATTAAAAGCTAATACCATCATTTCCTAACCCTAATCCCAACTCAAAATATTTAATTAAGATTAAATATTTAATCCTCATATTTGTTAAATTCATTTTTAATAAATATTCTCAAAACCTAAACTATGGAAATAAATAAATCTTTATCTATTTCCTAAAATCCATATTTATCCTAAGAAAATTCTAGACTCTTCTAGAAAGTCCTAATCCTAATCCTAATCCTAAGCCCCTCACCCTTTGACCTTAGGCGCACTTCCCAAATTGTGCACATCCCTCCCATCTTTCAACCCAATGCCCTTGTGACACTTGTCACAAGGAGGTGGCCCTGAACTAGCACAATCCATGTGCTCCCCTTTGAATGAATCTTGGCCTCTCTTAAGGATTTTGATCCTGGCCACTCCTTCCTACCCAAGCCCTTAGGAAATCCTATAAATGCTCCCTCTTCCAAGAGAAATTCATTAGCTTATTCTTTCATCTTCAATGCATTGTTATCATGCCCTTTTACTTCTAGCTTTAGCATAATCAATCCTAATTTAGCTTACTTTCAAGCATTTTAGCTCATCTTAATATAGCTTTAATGGATTAACCTAGTTTCTTCCATTGTTTTGCATAAGCATAGGATCATATCACATCTTTATTTGGTCTAAAATCAATCTTAGCATTAACATCATGTAGTGTAACCTTCATTCCAGCATCATTTGGATCCTTGAGGCCTTAGGGGCAAATCAGGTGTTCTATACCTGTTTTGTGCCATTTATAGGGTTTTCATGAATCTCAATCCGTCCTAAAATGCATAAGGAACATGCTCCAAGTGCTTAGAGAGCACACCCACATCCCCTTAAGCAAGAGAAAATCAAACAGTGCTTGGGTGCACCTGTTTAAGCTCAATCTGAGGTGGCTAAGTTTAGATTTTATTTGTTTTGGATTGATTTCGTGCTAGACTAAAATCTAATGTTTGTTTGGCTTGAGTCTTTTCAAAACAAGTATCCTCAAAAGCCTTGTCCACAGTGGGTATATTTCGTTGATCCTAACTATCATGAGCATTTATGCTGGTCTTACTTGACACTAGGGATTGACAAGGTATTATCCTTGACTATTTTTATGCAAGTGCATGCTTATAGCTATCTTGACTTTTATGTGTCTTGATACAAACATAATCTCACCATATCAAACTTAGGTAATCTCACTGCACTAGTCATCTTGACCTATATGTCTTTGGTGCCTAGGTGGGATTTCCACATTCCTATCTGATATAGATCATATTTAGATCCACATAGTTATACTAGTGTGCATTGTATGATCTTACGACGCTACCAATAACGCTTGATGATGATTATTAGATGTCTATTGGCGTTGTGACCTTGCAAGTCAACCACTTTTCATAGTAGCTTGCATTTTTAGGTTCATGATTAGATTAGTTTTGCATCTTGCATATGGAGAGAGCTCTCCTTTTCATCATTCACGGACTAGTCAGTCAACTGCGCTCACCTTCTATTCTTTCACTCCTTGTCTTTCACATCACATCCTTTTCTTGTCATGACCTTTCCACCCTTATATATAGCATTTTGACTTTTTGACCCAAATTTCAAAACACCTTAGAATTGCGCAAAAATTGCACCCCTACCTAATTTTGATGTCTTAGATATGTTTTCAGACTCGAAATTGAAATTTGAGTTAATCTAGATAGTCAAAATCGCATTTTAAAATTTTCCTTCTTCTGCACAGTTGGCTGATCATTTGAGGCCTGATCCTTCAATCTTTGTTGGGGCATCTTCATTTCTTCACCCCCATCTCTTTCAAACTCCTAGTCTTTCATTCATCCCCTTCACTTCATCTCTTTGGGGCATATCTTCACTGCTTGATGGTTATCCTATCATGCTTCATCTTCTATTATGATTTCATTATGATTTGATCATCTTTTCTCTGTTGTTCTCCTCTACTTGATTTCGATTTCGATTCCAAGGGGGCAGTACCTATTAGATTTAATCCTTGATTTTCTTGATTCAGCTATCTTTTTATGAGCTTTCGCTCAGCTTGAGATTTTTATCTCTTATTTTGGATGTGATCCCAAAATGAACTCATGTCCAGAATCTTTTGTTTATTTTTTTCTGGGCGTGGTCCCAAAATGAACACATGTCTGAGTTGTTTTGTGATCCCAAATCGACCTCACATTTCAATTCTTCTTTGACCACATGTGTTCCCAGAATGATCACACATTAGTCAAAGAGGGGAAAATGTATGCACCTTAAAATGGTCACCTAGACTTTGGGCCCCCCCATTCAGCAATTTATCAAATTCCTGAATCAATATTTTAAAAAATCAGCATTTTTCAATTATAACAATTTCCTTGATCAAATTCTATTTTATCATTTTTGATTATTTTCTATGGGCTAACCATTTTATCCTAAAGTCTTTATTTAAGTAAAAGGAATATTTCCTCCCCTTTTATTTAAATAAAAAGCCCTCCACTTTTCCTCTTATCCTAAGTTGCACAAATAAAGCATTATTCTTATTTTATAAAAAGGGGAAAAAGCACTTTTTGTCTCATATGGACACAAAAGTCAACTCTTATTTTCTCATTGGAGGATATTTGTGCACATGGATTACTCCTCTTTGATGCTCCACCATTGATTAACCTTTTTGCCTCTTAATCTCCATGGTCCATTTCTTCTCATTTCTTATAAAAGGAGAGCTCTCTTCCTCATTCTAGGTCATTCACTTTTATGCTAACTTTATGCTGCAGGAATTCTTGGAGACTTTGGAGCTTTTTGGAGATCATTGTTGCATCACATCTTGACTTTCTTCATTGCTTCATAGTTTAGTTTTCATTCTTGCATAGTAATTTCAATATCATGACATTCATAGTTTAGATTTCCTTTCAAGCTTTAGATTAATCTCACATAGCTTAATAGGAAGGATTGTAATACTTGTTCTTTCCTTTCATAGCATAGTTTTCATATTTCCTTTCATAAATTAGCTTGCATATTTGCATCCTCATTCTTAATCTAGCTTGCATTTGCATTCATTTGGGTTCTTGGAGATATTGACATTCTTGCCCTGTCTTCATTTGAATTTCTCATTGTGTGGTTGACTAGCAAGGTCATGAGTTTATTAGCTCTAGCTGAGAGCAATTTTACAATCTTGCAACTCCATACATAGAGAGCTCTAGGTCACTATTGAAGGTTTCCCTTTCATGCATTTCCTTTGATGTAATGACTTAGAGAAGTGCACTACTTTTGTGTGTACAGTCCCCTTCAAGGGAAATAATGACCTCTTCAATTTCATTAGAAGAGGGGATGACTTCTAGAAATTGATTTTGAGCATCAAAAAACACATGTGGAATAGCTGAGAGAAACACTTCTTGATTCTCTAAAATTAGATTATGATAAGTTGAGTGAAGAGTGGAAAATAATCTCACCATTTCACAAGTAATATCATATTTTTTGCTAATTCTTCCTCCAACTGTGTTGAGAGAGGAGATCCTATTGGAAGCTCTATGTTTTAGAGTACTCATATGAAAAAACTTAGTATTCTTGTCTCCTTCCTTCAGCCAAGTGGATCTTGACCATTATCTCCAAAAGGTTTCTTCCTTAGCTATGATATCATGGTACTTGACCAATATCTCATTTTATTTGTCAACTAAGTGAGGAGAGTAGTCATCCTCCTGTATTTTATTTTGAACTTACTTAAGATTCAACTGAATAATAGCTTTGGAACTAAAAATATCCCCAAAGGAATCCTTATTCCATTTCTTAACACAATATTTAATATTCCTTAATTTCTTAACCACTCTAAACATAGTCATACCATCCACCTTTATATTCCACTAGGTCTTGAAGAGATCTTCAAAATTAGGATGGAGCAGCTACATTTTTTTCAAATCTAAATGGGAAGTTTCTCTTTCTTATAAAAGGGTCAACTACAAATACAATAGGAAAATGACTAGAACCAATATTAGAAAAGGAAGATAGAGTACAAAGGTAACTTTGTAGCTATTCATGAGAAATCAAAGCTCTGTCCAATCTAACTTGAATCAAATCTTCTCTCACTCTCTTGTTAGACCAGGTAGAACTAATCCCTTGGAGATCAACACCCACAAGAGCTTGTTGATTAATGAATTCCATAAGATCAAGCCTGCCAACCAACTTATTATAGATTCCATCAACCTTCTCACAATCTCTAAGGGGGTATTAAATTTTGGAGTTGATGAGAAAACAACCCACAACTCCCAAGAACACCTGCATGCAAATATCTATCACAAAAAGAGAGAGAGAAAAAAAGCTACAAAGGCCTAAAAGCATTGATCCACGAGAGTGGACTCATTCATTGATGTGCAAAAACAAAAGTTGAAATTCAATAATGAATGGTATGTGTTACAATCTATTATAAAAAAAGAGGAGATCAATCCATATAAAGGAGATCTAAAAACTTAAAAAGGGTGGAGAAATCTAGGTTGCATTATAATATTTAATAAAGTAATTAATTATTATATGCCAAAGTTTAGCTTAAGTAATAAAGAGATAATAAGTGAATTAGTAATTAAATCAATATGATTCAATTAATAAGAAAAAAACTTATTACTCTAACATTAAAGTCACCCATAACCAACCAACATATGTCATTAAAAGAAGTCCTATTCAAAGATAATTTATCCCAAAATTTCTTCCTCAAAGGCTTATTGTTCGGAGCATAGATATTAGAGAAAACCCTACTAAAATTATCCCTGATATGATGAAGCTTGATAGCAACAAAATTATTTTCAACCAGAAAAATTTGACTTCTAATGTAATTCTAGTTCCAAAATATGACAATACCTCAAGATGGGCCTTCAGAACTACTTCTAACAACACCATAGTTTTTGAAGATCTTAAGTTTTCCAACTTTATCTTTGTCTGTCTTGGTTTCTTGAATTAAAACCACATTGGGTTTATGATCTCTAACCATATTTATTAGTATGTTTTGTTTATGGGGGCTATTTGACCCCCTAATATTCCAAGAAATAAAGTTTATTTCTTAGGGTTGTAGTTAGGGATGGTAGCTTTCTTTCTATCCACGATGCTTTCCATCTCCCTCATTTACTTCGTAGATCTTCTGTCTAGGGTATACTTTCATGATCCAACATTATATTTAGTCCTTTCCCTTGTAGCCATTCCTGAAGTAGAGGAAGATGAACTTTCCTTATCCTTTTTTTCCATCCCCCATTCCTTTATGGTGAGCCATCTTGATCTTCATAAGTGTACTTTTTCTATTAACTTTCTCTATTATTTTTATTATGGCTACTAGAAGAGGTGTCATCATCTTGAAATGAGGATTTACCAATGTCCACTCTCCTCGGCTCAAAGGAATCACTTAGAAAATCCCCACCTAAAATAATGCATTATTGAGCTTCGTTGAATGAATCTCTCACATTAGTATTCTCTAATCCCTAGGAATCTTCCACTCTAGAAGGATGTGTAAGAACATTTTATTGACTCTGGATGTTCTCTTTGATTTCCTCCTCTTCCATAATTTCATTTTCCTCATTTTCCTTGACAACTTCAAGATCCTTCTTTCTACGTTCCCCTTGAAGGTTGTTACCTTGTTCATCTTGTCCCTTCTCAAGAGGCATAATCAAATCCTCCTCATGTTTTCTAGCCTTTCCATCTTCCTCATTACCTTTGGGGTCAGGGCCATAAGTTTTATTTTCTTTGTTTACCTCAACCGCTAAGGCCTCCCACTTTTCCTTATTGTCTCCACCAGTTTGTGTTTCCCCCTTCCTTCCAATAATAGTACCTAGGTTATTCTCCTTTTTCCCAGTCTGGTCTGAGACCTTAAGCTTCCACACTTTCATATTTTCCCATTTCTTCCCTACTACCTTATGTTTTTTAGGTTCCTTCTTCAGCTTCTTAGGTCAACTTTTGGTCCAATGCCCTCATTTCTTGCAATAAAAACATGCAAAAGGCAAGTCTCCGAACTCCACTTCTTGGCTCCATTTCCCAAGTTTGGAAATAATATCAATTTTTTTGGTAGGTCTATTAGTTAATGAACATTCACACATACCTACACATAAACTAGCCTAGTTTTTGAAGCAGTCACATGGTCTATAGAGATAAGCTCTCCAAAAGACAAGGCCAAACCTTTTAGGACATCCTCATTCTATAAATCCAAAGGATGTCTAAGAAATCAAACCCAAATCAGGGCCATGTAGAAAAAAGTGTCAGTAAGATCCAATTCAAGCTCTCATTTCTTGAATGCCAAAGCTAGATTTTTAAACATCCAAGGGCCCCCATAGAGAAAAAATATTCAAGGTCCTCCTTGTTAGAGAAAAAAATGATAGGAAACCCTTAGGAAGAGACACAATATCAACTTGGCCTTTCAGTTTCCATTTTTCCTTAACCATTGATCTAACCACTTCAATGTTTGGTCTAGGTCCCAAAAATATGCCAACCAAGGTGATCCCCATAAAAAAAATAGAGTGGTCTATCAGGGGATCGGGGAAAAAAAATAGAAAACTCACCTTTTTTTACCAGTCTTGCAAGTGACTGGTGGGAAGGAAGATTTCCTGTTGGGTTTTATTCCAAACAGGGAGGGCCACTTCTTTTGGACAACTAGATTCCCTATTGCCTTGAATCCCTCAACAGTATCACAAGAGCCTTCCCCTTGCTTCTCGTCTGGATAAATAGGAAACCCACCATCCCTTGGGTCCCTGTGTGAATCTTGACCATTTGATGCTTCAGATGAATTTTTGTTGTCAGTTCCACCTACAATTTCCTTTGTCCCACCTTTGCTGGATAGTTTCCCTCTATCACTAGTTTTCTCTCTTTTTTTCCCATTCAAATTATCATCATCCATCTTGTCACAATATGTTCATCAATGTTTATCCTTATGTCCTTCAACATTTTAATCATCCAAATAATTTTATTACAGTTCATTGTAGCATCAACATACTCAGCTTCAGCAATAGATTGAGAAATACAATCTTGTTTCTTACTAGTCCAAGAAACCAATGCTTAAATTTGATAGTTAAATTTATGTGATTTACATATTTATTTCAAATTTCATTTCATTTCTCTTTCCTTTTAGTCTCTTGTGTATGATTTGTATCACTTTGAGTCCCATCTATAGTATTATGGTTAGAATAAGTCATAGACTCGTGTATTTTGTTGATCCTAAACATCCATTCTTTCCTAGGAATATTTATGAGGCCAACTTGCATCTTAATTACATCAAACCTATCATGGAGAATAACTCTTTTTATTCTTCCCATGATGAAGATGAAGCATTAAGAGTTTCTCTTGACCAAGTTTAAAAACTTTCCCATAATTTTGAAAAGTTTGAACAATGGCTATCTCAAGAGAATCATAATCCTGAGGCTCTTTCCATTGTAGAAGGCTTAAGAAAAAATATCCATCATGATCAACATGGTATTGAACTCTTGCGTACCATTTCTCTTCTTGTTCATACCAATGTAAAACCTCTTAAGGATTGTGCTCAATATTTAGGTCTCATTATACCTACTACAAGTGTTGAAGTCTCTTTTCCTATCTCTACTTCCAATCCTAGTGTGTCCACTTTTTCTTCAACTATCATCACAACTTCAATTAAAACTTCCAATTCTACACATGTGACTCTTCCTAATCCTATTCTTCCTTCTATTCCTTTAAGTGTTCCATGTGTTTAATTATCTTCATCTATTCACACTTATCATGGTGTTCATTTTTCTTATTCAAGAATTCCTTCTATTTCTCACAATTCTCCTAACATGTCTCATGTTTCTCCACCTACCATTCTTTCTACTAATTCTACTATCAACAACTTAGGTGAAACTGTATCTTCTTTGAAACAAAAAATTGCTTCTATGACTCAATCCAAGTTCAACATTCCTACTTGTGACATTGCTAGTACTTTTTTATGGATATTATCTTAGTTTTTATCCCACAAAGTATTGAGATTCCTCATCTTGAAACTTATAATGGTAAAAGTGATCCTATGAATCATGTCAAAACTTTCCAATTTTTGTGTAGTGATTTCTCTCATGATGAGAGGTATATGAAAAAATTGTTTACTAGTACCTTTCAAGAAAAATCCTTGTAGTGTTATTGTTCCTTTCCACCTTTTCCAATGATTCCTTCCACAAGATTGCTAATTCTTTCACTAGTAGAATTTGGAAAATAAATGACTACATGACTAAAAATTTTAATCGCGTGACTAAAACTTTTAGTCAAGTGACTAAAAGTGATCAAATTCTCTAATTTTTTTTTAATTCACAAGTATACATGACTAAATAAATGACTAATTTGGTCATCAAGTAAAATCACAACTAAATAATTGGTCACAAAAATAAAAATGACTAAATAAATGACTAATTTGGTCATCAAGTAAAATCACAACTAAATAATTGGTCAGAGAAATAAAAATAACTAAATAAATGACTATTATTCCTCTATTCTTTTTTCTTTCAAATTTTATTATAATTTATAGAGCTTAAGCTCCCTTCATGGGACTCCTACCTAAATGACACATTTGAGCACCTAGGTTGCTTGGTGCACCAAAAATATCTATTGCATGGAAGGCATTGCCTCTTCACACAATCTTAAGGCTTCACATATTTTATAAAAAATTAACATTTACATATTTTAAACTTTTATTACTCATTATATTAATGAATTATTAATATTCTTAACCATGATTTGAAACCAGTTTGATTTCCTTGTTGTGTTAGCACATCAAATGTATCAAAGAGAATTTATGGTTAATTTTACTTATAAAATATGATATAAATAATCTAGTTACATTTTGAGGGATATCTTGCAAGTACTTTCATTTCAAAAGGTCAAGTAGTTATCAGTCCCTGCCTATATATAGGCAGGAAACTAATGTTTTCATTTAGCTATATCTATTAGTTTTCATAATAAAAATTAATGAAATTCTAAAGTTTAGAACAACATTTGAACTGTTTTATTTTTAAATTAATTTCTAATCATTAATTCCTTTTTTTTATTGGCTACCCCTAATTTTACCAAAGGTTTTATTATTTTTTCAATTCAAAAAATAACAAAAATAATCTCTGGAAGTTTCCACAACTTCCAAACTTCCACGATTCACCAATTTCAATAACTGTTTTCATTCTAAATCGAAAAATACCTGCATGCAATTTTTTTTGGACAAAATATGTACAACATTGTCTTTGGAAATGACTTAGCTACCCAGTTGTATATCTGATGCATAGATTCAACCAGCCTTCCAGCATTATTTCGGAGATATGAGATCAGTCGCTTTGAACCTGCTGATTGGACGAATGCAAAACGTGGCTGAGAAAAGCGTCCAATTCCTTGTAAGAGGATTCCAGACAAGACCTCAATAGCTGCTTTAAACATTTGGCTTTCTCCCCCATTTTCAGCCCCTGTTCACTTTCCATCAATGTTTTCACTCCTTTGACAACGCTGTCCCTCTTCACAGTTCCTGACTCTTTGAAAATTTTCTTTAGCAGAATAGAAACTGAGTTGCAGAATAATTGAAATACAATAATGGAGCATTATTGGATGAGTGATAAATATAGGCCTCACCCATGCAGTTTTTAGTTTCTTTTGTTCTTCCGATGAAACTTTTGTATCAGGGCATTTTTTCCCTTTGCCCTTTAGCTATTTCAACGGATTGGCTTAACCGCTTCCTGCTCCCTTTGAAACCAGAACAGAGAAACAAACAGTCTCAACGAATTAATTCTTAAGCGAAAAGAAATAAACTTAAACACAATCGCATTGCTTATTCGCCATTCTGCGAGGGGAAATAAACCAGAAATCAAGCAAGATTCGTGTTCCGGTATCACCCTCTAAAACTTTGACTGTTGGACAACTATAAAAGAAACATTGATGGCTTGTTTGTTCAGTGTATGAATTAACTGTTACTACCAGAAAAGCCAAAAGAAAGCGACATCAGTAGTACAATTGGCAGTGCCTCGTCATTATGATTTTGTGCCAACTTCCAAGCATGGAACTCAACAATTTCTCTCAGTGCAAACCACAACCACCTACACACTCTTAACATAGAATTCTCATGTCGGTTACAAAATATATATTTAACATCGTTTCTATCTATGGGATCATAAATTCATCAAATACAATATATTACAATCATATACTTACATATGTCTATAATATATATGCAAGTATATGCTTAAAATTAAAAAAAATTAAATCTAAATATTTTAAAATCTTAAATAAGTCTGTATTTTCATGGTAGAAAGAATATATTATGAATTTAATTTTAATTAATTAATTTTAGTTAATTAAATTTATTTATAAATTATATTTAGAAGTTAAAATTAATATTAATATTAACTTTTTACCTTTATTTTTCAATATAAATTATTTTTAATATTTTATATTTAATAATTTTATTTTCATTATAATTATTTTTAAAAATCATTTTTTGGTCAAAGCACTAATGATGTATACAATTTATTACAATCATATACTTACACATGTCTATAATATATATTCAAGTATATACTTCAATAATATTCATTAATGTATTATTTTAAAATCATTAAAAAAATTTAAATCTAAATATTTTAAAATCTTAAATACCAAAACTATATATATATATATAAAAGATTGTAAATTTATATCTTTCTGAATCATGAATATGTCGGCTTAAACATTTCTATAAAAATCAATATTAAGAAATAATTTATTAAAATATTAATAGTTAAAAATATTTTTTTAAAATGATAGTAAAAATATTATACATAAAATTACATATATAAACTTAAAAATCATAATATAAATTTATAATAGTTTAATAAATATATTTAAATTAATAATATAAATAAAAAATCTTTAAATAATTAATAATACAATTAAAAATACTCAAATAACATTCATTAATGTATTATTTTATCTATCAATATAAGTATAATTTTAATAATTTCTATAAAAAAATTAGCTATCAATCTAAATCCTAAACTATAAATAATACTACTAAGTCCTAAATTATAAATAATACTACTAAATGTCCCTTGATAAGATATTTCAACTTGCCACCGATAGTGCTGCATTTTATTTTTAAATAAAATAAAAATTTAATTGAAACCGATACACGTACGTTCTGTCCACGGATATCGGCAGGTTTGGCACGCACAGACATTTTGGCAAGCACTGGCTAATAGGACGGTGCAAATATTCCGCTATTTAGCCAGTGCCCATAAATACTGGTATATATGCCCGCTATCTCTATACCCTGCATATTTAATCATTTTATTTTCATTTTCATTTTATTTTTGACCTATGACCCCTTCATTTTTTTAGAATATGCATCCTTTTCCAAGAACATATTATACTATAATGCAAGATCCCAATCTTAGTCACTTTATGAAAGAATTCAATGTTTGTCATAACCACCAAATTTTCCTATTGTCTATTTGCACTTTTGACCTATTTATTAATTAATTGAAAGTCAAAACTAAATAGATTTTTAAGTCCCTGCCTATAGTATTATTAGTCCTTGCTTTATACATATTGTTAGATACTAAAAGATAAAAGATATTATTATACCTAAAAATTTGAATAAATTCTCAAGAGATAAATCATTTTTTTCTATTGGAAAACCACATAGTTGACAACATTGAGTTCTACTAATTATTACCAATTCTAGATTCACATGCACCCTCCTCTTCTTCGACCAAGCTTAATTAACAGAGTGTTGAGCCACATAATACCCTAAATCACTATTAGACTCATAGCTTTTGATCAAGTACCAACCACATTTCTTATTGTGTCCTTCACCTCATGCAAGTCCAATAATACAAAAAAGAATATAGAAGATGAATCTATATTCATTTTTATAGCCATAAACTCTTCTCCCAACACATCAATTGAAAGTCAAAACAAGATAGATTTTTAAGTCCCTCCCTATAGTATTAATAGTCCATACCTTATACATATTGTTAGATACTAAAAGATAAAAGATATTATTATACCTAAAAATTTGAAGAAATTCTCAAGAGATAAATCATTTTTTCTATTGGAAAACGACCACATAGTTGACAACATTGAGTTCTACTAATTATTACCAATTCTAGATTCACATGCACCCTCCTCTTCATGGAACAAGCTTAATTAAGAGAGTGTTGAGCCACATAATACCCTAAATCACTATTAGACTCATAGCTTTTGATCAAGTACCAACCACATTTCTTATTGTGTCTTTCACCTCACGCAAGACCAATAATAAAAAAATGAATATAGAAGATAAATCTATATTCATTTTTATAGCCATAAACTCTTCTCCCAACACTCACATAGTATAACATAAAGTAATATACATGCCACATTTTCATCTCTTCTCCAAAATATTCCTTAGGAAAGACATTATATGTGATTCCCACAAGCCTCACTATTGTACCCAAAATTTTCCTAGTTGGCCTCCATTTGATTTTCTCTCTTGCGTATTTCACTAGCATGAACCATTCATTCAATTTCTACCTCTTGTGCTTGATTATTGGGACAAAAAAAACTTTATAAAAATACAAATTACTTTCCTCCACTCACACATCGTTCAAAGCCAAAGGGCCTATTTGTTCAACCACAACCTTTGGTTTAATAATAACATTAAACATAAAATCAACATTTGATTCTTAGAGTTGTGTTATTTCCCTTTATGCTTTTTCCTATTCATTAACTATGATTTAACCATCACAAAAATCTATCTTTCATTTTTTGACAAAAGGCAGGGACTCAAGCTCCATCAGAGCTCTTGTTTCTAGAAGCAATGAGATTCAATTTACATGGATTGTAGAAACATGATGGTCGAATCTTCTACAAATGAAGATTGATTCACTTATACCTTCACTTGTAGATATACTTGACCATCTTAATAATGCAAAATAGAAATAACAATGATCACTTTTGGTATGCGAAAAGTTTCTCTTTTAGACTTTATGTTAATTATTTTTAAAAATATATATTATTATCTATGAACATTAATAAGATATACAACTTATATATCAAACAATGAAATTTAAACAAACATTAATCATTATTTTAAGAACTCAAGATTCTAAATAATAAATAATATAATTTGATTACTTATTCTATGTAATGCTAAAAGTTAACATTAAAACATAAAATATTTACTGAAAATTTTAATCCACGCTCACTTTCTCATAGGACCTTTAGGTTTTAAATAAGAAAATAAGAAAAGAAAATGATATTGTAGTTTGAAGGTAAGTTCTTGCAAAACTTTATAAATATATTTTGACATTCCTATGGACAATATTTTTTCCCAAATTTCATACATTTAAAACTATTCTACTCAATCACTCTTTGTTCTCACCAGAAATCTTCTCACTCAAAATCTAGAGTTCGAGTCCATATAAAATTAACCAAACCAAATAGAGAAAACACATGAGTGCTCCACGAAGAGGCAAAATTATGCCTGATGTAGGCATGGGCTATAGATTTAATGTACATGAAGGCTAGGGTGACATAGGAAATGGGGGACAAGGCAGGGGGTAGAGCTTTTGGTAGGAAACCTATCTAAAGAAATTCAAGCGTGGTGAAGAGGAGATAGAAGTCAAGCTAGGGTTTGAATCTTCGCTAGAGCTAAACCTCACTTAGGATGGCTCTCACTATGGAATATATAAGATTGAGGTTCAATGCGCACTTTTAATTTCCTTTTGAGATTATTAGAAAATGCATTTTCCAAAGTTGTAGCTATGGAGAACTATGATATATTATCTTGTTTTTCTTTACTGAAATTTCCATTCTTTCAACTCTTCTAGTTCATCACACGACTAGTACCAAAGGATGTGTAAACTTTATTCTTCTTGAGGTAGATAAATAATGTTAGTATATGTAACTAGCTAAAATGTTTTAGAGGAAGAAATTTTTTGCTAGAATAAAACAAATTAGGGGAGCAGTCTATGAGATTTTAAAAAACATGTTAAGGATTAGTAGTAAAATTGAGCAACTAGTTATATTTTTCATTAAATCTGAAGCATGGTTGGCATGCTTTTTCACATCTGCAATTACCATCCTTTTTTTGTTACATTGTAGCAAACTTTCAGGTGTTAGGTAGTAAAAAATCCACATGAGTTTCTTTGGAAAGATGATAGAATGTTTGATACATTAGAAAATATCACATATCAACATTTTGAACATATCATTATATTTTTAAGGTTTTGTGTGGTATGAATCATGTTTTTTTTTGAGTATTTTCTAAAATTCTTCCTCTCTCAACAGTATTTTCAAGAGGAGATAAACAAGTGATTGCTAGAGGGAAATGAAATGATTCCATATCACATTTGTAAAATACCAGGTGTATAACTATCTACACCAACCAAAAATTCATTCACATGACATCACTTTTTACCTTCCCTTTGAGATCTGTGATTCATTTAGATGCATGTGAAATCCACACAACAATCCTGAAATGCCATCTATGTTTACATGAAACATGGATTTTACTTAGGGATATGGTCTTCTTCACTTGTAAATTCTAGATACCAATAAAAACTATGCTTAGGTCTACACTCCTCTCCACTACAAACACTAAATACCAGTTTCCATCTACTTGTAAAACATGAATACCAGAAAGATTCCACTTAGGCATATGATCATCTTTGTACCTGAATTGTAAAATTGATCTTCCAAGTCAGAGTTATTAATCTCACCCTTTTAGTCTATCTTTCAATAACCCTCGAATATACACACCATCTCCAATTGTTAACTTAGAATACTGGCAATAATTATAATTAATTATATGTTCCTCAGCCCACCTGAACTCTAAAGAACATCTTCCTAAAAAGTGTCAATAAGCCCATGCCTTTTAAACCATGTCTCTCAATAACATTGCAATAGACAAACCAACTTGTTGAGATAATGACTCTCCTGACTATATAATTCTAACATTTTCTTGCCTCAAAACAAGAGAGAATCGTAAAAATGATTTTTCTCCCAATAATACAAGCACGCAAATAAACTAGACCAAAGTTTTTGTACTCATCGATATGAATCCAAGACAAAAGACCAAATATGGTCTTAAGTGAGGTAAAAAGTTCCAACTAGCTAGGACCTTCAAAATTTGTTGGGCACTTCTATTGATTAAGAACTTAAATAGTCCTAGTTCTTTCATAAGTACACCTACCAATAGAAAAAAGGGATAGCGCATGTCATTTCATGCATTTCAAGAACTTAACATAGCTTTCCCCATATTCCATTCTCTAATTTTTCATATGCATTATGGAAGAAACAGTTGATCTCTTGACTGCACAAACTGGACTTTCATCCTGTATCATACAGTTTTAAGAATATTGCAGCTATATCAAAGGTGATGCTATAGATGCTTTCTTTGAAAATTGAATAAAACTTTCTATTTCTGATTTCCATATTATTGCTATTTATAATTTGTCTTCAGATAGTATTGGTCATTTTGAAAAAATCTTGTCACTGTTATAACCTTCATGTGTTTGTTGCCTTCATTACATACCTCTATCTTTAGACCTTAAAGATCTAACTCTGACTTTAAATCATCGCTACACATTTCCTCATTGCATTTACATGTCCCTACTATTATCGGACATGCCCCCCTATGTGTGATGCAAAGGAACATCCAAATCCAATCAACTTCTTAGGATCTTACTGAGCCAATCATCTTCTCAACATAAATACAACATATTAGAGGCATGTTTCAGCTTTGATCAAACATACTTAACACCCTTATCACTATCAAATCAGTTTCAAAAGACTGATCAAAACATCATCAATTGGATATTATCCTATCCTTATAATAATCTTGAGTACTTGTGTATCCACTAACACACCCTTCCACAATTTACATGGTTATCTGAATCTTATACTCAAAACAATTACATATATTTGATCTCAAAATAGTGAATCTGCATACAAGCACTAGTTCTTCCAAAGGTCCATTCATGCTAAGATATCAAGAGTGTTAATTCATCCAACCTACCATTCTTGTTTAGAACACATTAGTCCTTATACGAAGAAAATATAGTCACTAAAAACAACTTCGTTAGCAACTTCATATAGCCTATTTCTATCTCCACCCAAACATTAGTCTTGACAAGCAACTTCATAAAATTGTCATACTGTAGTTTTGGTATCCTTTATTTTTCTATTCATAACTTTTTAACGTAATAATATATTGAAAATATCTCTGGTCAAAGTCTATATAATTATATTTTAAAAATCATATACAAAACTCAATGAAATCCAATAGTGCAATTGATAGATATGGCCCCCGTATAAAGACCACTTTTACTATCATAAAAACAATTCAGAAAACTTCATTATTCTATCACTAGCTAGAGCATCAAATTCCTTTCATGATACTCAACCAAGCACTATGAAACCAAATGCATGTTTTATACAATTTAATATAGTTTCAAATAAAATAAGAAACACATTCTTCCATTGGATAGAACCAAAGATATTACCAAACCCTCTTACAAAGATCTATAAGAAAGGATTTTGGACCAGTTTTCACTATTTTGGTTGGATCTCCCTTTATAAAATAAAATGTACCTTTTCATCTGATCCAAATCAAATATAAATCTTTCCTTAACACTTTCAAATCAAGTTTTTCACTTATTCAATCCATCTACTCAGATAAAAATGCATAAAGCAGTAAATAAACATGTTTGAACAATTTTAATTTTAGACAACAAACAATAATTGTATCCAAACAAAAATTCTCATTTAACATCTTATAAATACGTTACATTGATATGGAATGTGTTCATCCTTCCATCCTTTCTTTTCAAGATCCCAAAGTAAATTCTCTTTTTTCATTCCACGTCTGTCCACCCTTTATACATGTAGGAATGAGTAGCAGTCAAGGGTGTACTTCTTGCCTTCCACACCCAAAACTGATCTCTCCCCCTTTGGATTCGACCAAATGAGGACTTATATAGACACTTTTTTGGCCATTAATAGTTATAACTTCCCCCATGACCATACATCTTCTTTTTACATCTTATTGGCAACTTTCACAATGTTGAATTTTACAACTTTTTGTGCAATCCTTGCATCTCTTACAAAAATGGCCTTGAGAATTAGTATTGACACTTCTAACATATCAATATGGACCAAATAGTTCAATTTACATCATCTTTATCCTTCCAAGAGTATGCTTGCACAATTTTGACCTTATAGACCAATAGTGACCCCTTTAGGAGAACTTGGACATTACAACACAATTGATTACATAACTTTGCCAATCCTGTCGTAAGGACTCAATTTGACTTGAAACATCTTAAAAAGACTCAAATATATTATGAGTATACCAAATATAATCCAAATTCTCCTATAATTACTTGTGACCTCCTAGTGCTTAGGTGGTCCTGTGGTCCTGCACCAGTGTGCCTTACATGGTCTTCATGGGATTTGGCATCACATTCCACTATTTTAGACCATCAAGATGACTTGCATGCTATAAGAGGGAATTTAGAATATATGACTGCTCCTTAGCTGCTTGATTATATTATGACAAAAAATGGGCATCAAGAAAGGTCTCCTTCTTCATTTGACTTGATTGCATTTTAAATGAATAACAAGACACATTGGAAGAGTATTTTTTCTTTTTAACACTCTATGCATCCAAAAGAATTGATATCCGATTCTTTTTCAATCATCCTTTTAATGTAGATTTATTTAACTATAGGGATGTAACTGCTCATTTCTCATTGTTTATTTCTTGTCTACACTGTCATGGCTATTCTTTTAATAGTCACAAGACTATCTTTTGACTAATATTGATGCAATTTAAAGTTTGAATATCTTCATATTATTGTCAAGGAAGCTCTACATTCTTTTGATCAAACTATGTCTTAACTTCATTTCCACAACAAGTAATATCCTCATTTTCTTCATGAAATCCATAGAATATTCACATCAAATCCTTTTTTTATGCTGGAAAATTCTAAAGGTCACTGCCCTTTTTATTTCCTGAACTTTGCTATCTTTGTGACTGTCATAACAGCCTCTTTAGATTTGTACCTTGACTGCTGCTATAACACTGTACTATTCTTTGATATCTATTTAGATATTTTAATAGTCATGACATTATAAATTGACTCTCTTCTATGTCTTCTCCCCTAAAAATCATAGTGACTATTAATGATCATTCATTACATCTTCTAAATCACTATTTTGTTGTTTCTATTACCGTACTATCTCAGAAGCATTATCTTCTTTATACATTAGATCTCACTTTGTTTGGACCACATTTTATTTTACTGCTGGTTCACTCCTTCCACTTTTTGGATCATTATCTCATATCAAAAGATGTGATTGTAACGAGGCTTGTTTATGAGATATACAAAGATGAGATTCATTTCACTTCAAGGGCAATGAGGATTTTGACTTCTTTCACTGTCCACTTGAGTTCAAACACTTATTGCCGCTTCTCTTTAACTATTTACCATAATGATTCTTTTCTCATTTGACCACTGTGAAAAGTGTAATCTTCCTCAATAACATGCATGCTCTTAGTTTATGAAAGTACCTACATCTATCTTTGTGCTTTCTATTCCCTAAGACTTACCTTGCTACTATGCTCTTTTTTCTAATTCATTGGATATTTATAGATTTCTAATCAAATAAGAGCATAAAATCCATTCAAAGATGATGAAAAAAATGTGTTGTAGTAGTGAAAGAGACCATGCCATGTTGACCACTATGAGGCTTTAGAATTCCAGGACAATTGATAAGTATTTTTTTAAACTATTTGTATACATTGGAATATGTTCAATGGATAATTCATAAATTGAAAGTACAAAACAATCACAGTTAACTAGACTTCTATAAGAAAACTCACATATAATTACAAGTAGTATGGGTTTAGGCATGTGTTTTATATTTTGTTGTTTGAATTTTAAGCATCTGAGGTACAAAGAAATTCTCAAACAAAAGAAAAATCAAAATGTATAGGGTAGGCCCTTCGAATATATGCAGATCTTCCTCTTTCTATGATTTTCTATTAGTTGAAATTTGTTCACTAAAAGAGGTAGCATAGATGTGTTGCTGATGTCAAGCAATCAATAATAATAAGGATGCAAAATAGTAATTGATAAATAGTTGACATGCCTTATCTATGCTTCCAGATTTTGCATAAATGTCTACCAAAGTATTTCCAACAATAATATCTGACAAATAATCCTCCTTTTGTTATGCTATGATGGATGTCCATACCCTATTGCAAAGCTTTCATTTTGACACAGGCATGGAGGATGGTGGAAAAGGTTGCGGGGTCTAGTTTTACACCTGCCAATAATATTTTCTTTAAAGTTTATAAAGAATTTTTAACAAATTAATTTTGTCCAAGATCATTGTAGTTCATGAGACCACATGATTTCCTTTGGTGTAAAAATGATGCTAAAATTTATTTAATAGTAGACAATGTATGCTCTTGAAAAAAATCAAGAATTCAAATTTGACAACCTCATTTGTAGCACCTAACCCCATCACCAGTGACTATTCTTTCTATAAGAGTAGAAGCTCATAGTGGAAGCTTATTGGTTAAAAAATCCTTGCGTTGAATCATTCAGTGGCAATGGCCATTTGTATCTTGTCCATTTTTTGTTGAGCATTCAAGTTTGGTGCTGAAAAAGTTTAAATTGGAGACGTGAAATAATTGATATTGATATTGGCATTTCCTTTTTCCATGCGAGTGTCATAATCCCTTTTTGAAGCCTATAAAATGTAGTCACCAACCTGCAACACATCCTAATTTGAGTGGCTACTATCAGTTTAGCCCACATGTTCTCAAAGACACATGGTGCAAACATGAAAGCTCTGGTGTAGGGTTTGAAAGATAGCAATGTTATTTTGTTTAAATGGATTCTTTTTAATATTTTGGAATTATAATTACTTTTGGGATTTCTTGGTTAATGTAACATATTATTAATTTCTGATTCACAGATGTATAAATTTGAGCTATGCTTTTTAACATGTTTGCATAAATTATTTAGAATAATCAAAACATTTCAAGTGTTCTTGACTTGGAGTATTCGAATTGAAGCTTTTTCTTTACTTTGGTAACGAACTCAATTTCATGAAATTAGTTCTAGCCTTGTGTATTGAACACAATGTAAACTTGATTTATGTGTCATGTGCAAAAAATTTGGGTGAATGGATAGGGGTAAGTATTTCCCAGTTTATTAATTGATGGTTATGATCTTCCTATATACTTGTCTAACATGTTTTTAGTTTTTTGCAACTTTGTAAAATTGACTCAGAGGGAAAATCTTGGAAGTTTGATGGATGTTCTTGTGTTTTCATTAAGGTATAATAGAGTCACTTGATTATTATTTTTATAATTGAACTAACCACAGAGTTGTCATTTGAAAAAAGAATTCTTTATGTTTGTTCTCCCTAAATTCTGATAATCTCATTTATTTTTTAATCATGGGCAAACATGATTATGGTGAAGAGACAGAGGGCTTTAATGTCAATGGAGAATATGTAAAATGATATTAATCTATGATATTGTGATCAATTGCCTCATCTCAACTAAATGATTTTGGAGTTTTGCTTGCCTCTTACTTGGCTAATATATGTGGATTCAAGTGTAAGGGTCTGAGATGGAGAACTTAAACTTTAATTTATTTCTTGTCCTGTTTTAATTTATTAAATTTGTTTTAGAACATGAGTTAATGATGAAATTTGGATTTAATCAAATATAGTTTTAGGTATAAAAAATTGGAAGCTAGATCCTTTTCCTTGATGTTGTTGAACACCCAATGAATTATGATTTTTACAATTCAAATGGTATTTTTCACCAATCAGGTTAGACTTACTAGCACAAATGGATCTCAAATGATGAATGTTATTAACAATTAAGAAAAAATTGTTGGCTATCCATCTTCTCTGAAGCTGGTTAATACCGATGCATTAGATTTCATAGCCATTAAGGTTGATGATTCTCTCTGAGATGAAGAAATAATGCTTGATCAATTGAGGTTGCTGGGACAAAGAATAACTCTATCCATGGTGCATGACCTTGTTAGTTGTTTCTAAAGTTTCTTCTTTATTCTGATGTGTGTCTATCCAAGGACATTGTGTGGTTGTCATTAGATGAATGTGAGTTACATCAAATAACATCATCTCATAATTTACATGTCCTTATAAATTTATCATCTATAATTTATTGAAATACCTAATTTACTTGCAAATAAAAAGATATGTTGAAATAGTTGCTTTTCTGCACCATTTATGCTTTTTTGAAACATATGTTGCCAACTCTTTGTTTCAAAAGGATACTTGTTTATTGAACATATTTGACAAATAAATTATCTTGCAGCTTCTTGAATGTTTGAGATCTTGTTAAGAGATTAGAACATGAATTAATGTTCTAGGTATGAATCATCCATTCTCATTTGTCAATTGAAATGCCCCTTTACACCAACAAGCATAGAAACCTATAAGACACTCTTTTAGTGGTCCATGTTTTAGAAATTCAATATGACAGGTGAAAGGATTTATTGTTCAATATTATCTCAACCCTTTATAATAGTTGATTTTTCAACCCTGCATTATCTACCCATCTTGATATTTATACATTTTCTTTGTATAGGGTGTGAGTGAGCCAAATCCTAATCTATCAGCTGTGGAGGAAAGAAATGTGTTGGCTTTAGCTATTTTTACATCTAGTAAAAATTGTTTAACTGCATATTAATTTGAGCTCATTCAACTGATAAGATGGATCAATTCTATTTCAAGATTTTATTTTGTGCATTAAGTTTCTATTTTTCTTATCTTGTTTTATGCAGATGTGACAAATTCTCATGAATAAAATGGCCTTCTTGGCTTGGGACTAGATTCTATTGGGTGGGAATTAGCTCTGGTTAGCCCATGAATAACAATAGCAGTTTCATGGAGAGTAAAATGGTATGTTGTTACTCTCCCAAGTCAATCAACATAGGTACTGCAGAATTATTCTCTGAATCTTCATCCACCTTCTAAATTAGTAGATTCTCTTATGGAGGGTAATCATGTAGGGACATGGTGTGAATCAAATTTTCCAATGTTGCATGTGCAAACAGAACCTTGTCTTAACTTATACACAGCTCCACACACTAGGCGTATTATATTGTAATAAAATATTAGTCATCATTATCTTTTTTAATACATTGGATATTAAAACTCATTCTATTGAGCATTTGAGATCATCTATTTTTTGTAAGCTACATTGAAAGAGCCTCCAAACCTAAATATTTTTTCTTTTGATCAAATAGAAGAAATATTTTGAAATAGAGTTAGCTTCAGTTATGTAGTGTATTGGATTTGCACATTGTTTCTAAATACTTAGTTTCAGCTTTAAGATTAATGTGAGGATTCATGCATTCATTTATGTTGCTTCAAGTGGTCTAACATACTTTTCTATAAATCTTTAGGTTAAAGGTGCCTTCTATTAATCATGATTGTCTGAGTATGCAAAATTTATCTTGTATTACTTTGGGAGCTATGGTTCTCAATTGCGGCTTTTGGAAAAATTTACAATAGAGATAGTTTGTTGGACTCAAATTCTGCAAAAATGAACATTTCATATGCAAATCTATTTGGATATTTAAAATATGTGAATTCAATAGCATGAACTAATAATCAAGTTTTAGAATCAATAGGAAGGAAGTAACTAGGGACTTCAATTCTTCATTCTTCTCATTATGTAATATAATATTCTAATCTCATAGACAACCTAATTTTACAGTCTCTGTCATGAGAGATTTAGTCAAAACTTACAGAGCTCTTGAAAGACAAAACTAAGTAAATCCAAAAATTTTAATGATACAAAGCTCTTGAAAGATAACTAAATAAATCCAAAAATTTTAATCATACAAAACCAAGGAAATATTGGCTTCTCTTTTTATCATGTCTTCGATAGTTCAGACATTTCTTTCTTCATCATGCCGCTTCAAGTGCATTTCGACAAGTGCAGAATATAGGGCTACTCCTAAGGGAAACACTTCTTCATCCAAAAGGAAAAATGGAGAATGAGGTGAATGAATAGAGCCAATCTCTTCATTTCTGATGCCAATGGAAAGTATTGCACCTAGTATAATCTATTGATAAAAGGAAAAATCTTCACCCACCATCATCTAATTTGCAAGATTTACATTTTCTAGATGAAATAAAGTTTCTCCAACAACTATGATGTGATTATGAAATGCTTCATCATTTAATGTAGCTGGATAAATTGGATAGTATTCCTCAAAAAACTCCAAAGACACATTGCATCTATGGACAAAAGCTTGACTTTTGATAATCTACACATTTCACATTATGAAGAATTTATTCTCATGTCTACAATCAATTCTAATCATAAATCACTTTTTTTATAACGTGAATTGCAAGTGATAAATAACAAGAAATTTAGAAGCATAAACTGAGGATCATAAAATAAACTCACTTATGCACCCTTTTCTTAAGATAAAGGATCCCTTCACTTGTTAGGCTTTGCAAGGTGCCTTAGAACTTGACTTGGCTTAGAATAACATTGTGTGCATCCCCACCTTTAATAAATCCTATTGACACCACCTTAAATTTAATAAAAAAGGTGCGTAGATGACATCTTATTGAATTTCAATTGAGGAATCAAATTTATGTTTATTAGGTATCTAGGAAAGAATAACGTGCTTAAGTAAAAAAAATTAAAATGCAATAAAATATCAAACCAATACACTTCATTACTGATCTCGTAATAGCCATAAATAAGTTGATGAAGCAAAAGATCAAGATCTAGACCCCCATTCGCATATACTGTAGCTCTTGTTGTAGATCGAGACCCAGTATTAGTAGCAAGGTAAGCACTAATAGTAACAACATTTCTAGGTCCATGTTCAACATTTGTTGAAGCAGTTGACTTTGCAACTATTGAATACCCCATAGCATATTCAGTAGCATGGTCACAGGCATCTAAGCCATAAACTACAAAATAGCAGGTAGCGGAGGCAAAGGCATAGACAATTTACTCGATAGATTCAATAAACTAAGCCAGAGATTTTGCTGACTAACCATATCCAGTGCTTGATCTAGCACTGACAACACATAGCTTATCAACCAGCAACATATGTACCATTTGTTGATTCTTTTGAAGCAACACTCACAATTATTTATCTAGCAAGCAGCAAATAGATGTATATAAGATCGATGCCCAGGCCCAAGTACATAAGCACATCCATTGGCATATTCAGTAGATGAAGTTGACCAGTACTATCAGTTTACCTATAGATTATATACATAAAAAAATCCAATAGCATATCCAGTACCAGTAACCACATATGAGCTACCATCCATAATAGTAGAGTAAGAAGCAAGGGTAGTAGCTTACCCAACACCATTTCTTTGAAGAGAATTTTCATAACCAGCTCCAGGTGTAGCATCAATGTAGTGGCCATAGAATATTTACACAACCCATTCATAAGGCCATGTCTAGGGGGCAATAATATTCCACACTTCACTTGTCATCATTCCTCACACTTGTTCAAATCTATAAACTCAATGATCCAGTAAAATTCCAAGGTCTGTGAGATTAGTAGCTAAATTAGAATTTTGAACATTAATGACCACCTAACCAATAAAATATTTCTACTACAGCACTAAAAGTCCAAAGACACATTATTTAAATCCATATATTAATCATTTTAATTTTCCAAATGGATCATGTCTGAACTGGATTTAGGAATTCATATACTATTCTCATGCTGCCATTCCTGGGATAGAACTAGTACATGTGATTCCCTTTTCTTTTTTTTCCTGCATTAGATGTTATGATTAGTGCAATGCAATTCTTCTTAAACATATAATTTTTATCTCTACAGAATTTGATGCTTCAATTGGATGCAAGATGTCAACGATAGATATTGGGGAACCAATTGTATAGATGTTACATAGTCTAGTAGGTGGCCATATCATAATTGCAGAGCTTGAGGTTGGTAGATATTCAACTCAACTAAAAAATAAATAATTTTGGATTACTTAGAATAGTATTTGGCAGATATCTATGCAAAATTTTCCTTTCTAGGAATGACACTTTTGATGAAACAATTACATGCATTTGTTTCAGGCATGTCATATTCAAAATCAATATTCGGATAAACATGCTATTGAATATGGCACTTGTTTCAAAATTATTGTTTCAATTTTTTAGGAATATAATAATTGTATTCTAGTTCTTAAATACTTTGTATTTGTTGAGTTTGAACTATAGAAAAATTATTGCAATTATATAGTCTAGAACAATGCCAATGAAGGAGGTAGAAAGACATTTTAAACTTCTCTTCTTGTAAATTAAAGGATTTGTTTAATTGTTATTATATTTGAAATCAGGGTAAACTATAGAGGGATGCCGAAGTGTGAACTGAATCTCGAGCTGCTAAACTGCTAAAAAAACATATTTGGGAGAATTTTAAGTGAAGAGATGATGAATTAATGAAAATGGAAAGAAGACAAATAGAAACAAGAAGTAGAAAAATCCAATGGAAGATCAATAGAAACCGAATTATTCTCTCTATGTAGACAATATGAAGCAATTATTTTATTTTGTGCTATGCTTTTTCATTTAAATGATTTTGGAAACTGTTATGTCTTCATGTTGATGGACTATGGTCAGAAAATAATTTACTCTTACTAAATTCTTTTGAAAAAAATATTGATAGTCCCACTAAGTGTGTAATTTACTGGGTATGGATACACAAAGAAAATGATCCATTTAATATTGAAGTTGAATGATAAGCATCAAGGAATTTTGAAAAGCATGCCTGTGAATGGATCTTAAAGATGATAAAAGGAGGGAGGGGGCTTAGATTAAGTGATAACTAAATGAATACTATTAGTTTTAGTTCTTTTGTAGATTTTTTTTTTTAATGTACACCATCTTATACTATTTTTGAAAAAAAAAACTATCACCGAGACATATTTAGATAACTAATTTTGGTTTTGTGTCTATATCTCTAAATCCTTTTTGGTTATTGGACTCTCCCTTCTACACAAGAGTGTTGTGATCAATGAGATTCAAGACACTATGTATAGCTACAAACATTTTTTCTCTCCTAAGTCTACAAACATATCAAACTTATTAACCTAGATCGTATGTAATCTAATTAATCAACAATTTTTTTGAATATATTTACCCCTCTACAAGTTGATGTTCAAAAGATAGAATGCAAACTATCAACACAACTATGTCTTACAATTTTGGCACCATTTTCAAGTTAACAAGCATAGGATTAAATGACTTGTGATGATCATATATGGAAAAACTTGAAATCATGTTTAATGGAAACTACTAGTATACATGGTATGATTATTCTTTAAAGGGTACTATCTCAATGGAAGAGCACCTACTATACAAGTAGGAGGATGGTGGTTCAATTCCATCATGCCCTAATATGACTAAATATGTGACTAAATATATGACTAAATATATGACTAAATTAATGACTAAATATATGACTAAATGAATGACTAAATAAATGACTAACTATATGACTAAATAAATGACTAAATATATGACTAAATAAATGAATAATTAAACAACCAAATCAATGACTAAATAAATAACTAAATAAATGACTAAATCAATGACCAAATAAACAACCGAATAAATGACCAAATAAATGACTAAATAAATGACTAAATAAATGACCAAATAAATGACTAACATAATTTAGTCATAAATTTGGTCGCGAGATAAATGATCGGAAATAAATTATTAATGGTCATGTGATCAAAATTAGTCATTTGTCTAAAAAAATTAGTAGTTTATTTAGTCATATATTTTTGTTTTTGTACTAGTGTTTTATTTAGTAATTTCATAACAACATTGGTCCTACAATTTATTTGACTGATTTAATGCATTGTAAACAAAGTCTTAAAGAAAAATTAGTGATTTCATAGGTAGATTAAAGAATTTGCATGCTTACATTTCTTATCCTATGCCTGATCTTGATATACAACACATTTTTATTTCTAATTTACAAAAAGACATTAGATTTAAGATTCTTCTTTCTAAGTTTTCTTCATTTTCCCAATTGTGTGTAATGCTTCATCATTATCAACTTCAACTGAGTCAATTTGAGAGAAACACTCTAATGGATCATGTTCCTGTTGATAAGAGTGATGCCACATCCAATTCAACAAATTTTAGAAATTGAAAAAATACATAAAAATCAACAATTCATCCAACCTTGTTGATGAACAAGTGACAACAACATCCAAAGGTGTGGCTCCTTTATTGTCTATTTTTAGACATGATCGTACTTATACTCAGCTTTATAAATCTTTGCATAATGTGATGATCAATTTAATGAATTATACTGTGTTAACACTTCCTCCTATCAAACCAATGGAACCTTCAAAACCTAAGTCCAAAAACTTTGATCCTAAATCTTTATGTCAATACCATTATCAACCTAGTCATGATATTGAAAATGATTTCAATTAAAAAATGTTATTCAAGACCTTGTTGATTCCAAGGATATATCTTTTGATAGTGCTCATGATTAAGGGAATAAATTAGTTGCACCTCTCATTCAAAATTTGCAAATCTACACGAATCCTTTTCCATCTCATGTAATTCCCACCTCTTTATTGTCATTTATGTTTATGGGCCAACCCTTTTAGGCCACTTGTTATGTGAATATTAGATCTTCAGTTGTATTTAATAATTTAATAATATGATGATTTAATCATCTGATTTATATGATGTTATTTATGTTTATGGTTTTTACTAACCCCATACTTGCACGTGTATGTTTTATATATTTTTTTAATGTGCTTGATGTGGTTGAGACATGAAGTCATAGTTACTTAATTTGGAGATCCACATGATCGACTGATCCTAGCCATTTTATGCTATATAAATACATGTATGCACATGCTCATCTTTTATGTAGAATTTCAGGTACCTTGTATCGACTTTCCTGAATTGCCAGGATGAGTGTTTCTTATCGCATTATCTCAATGGTAAGGGAGGGGAGATAGCATATAGGCCTAAATCCCAACCTAAGCCATTTATTATCCTAAAATAGTGGACAAGTATTTTATATGTTACCCTCTAAATTTGTCAAGGTGATGTCATTCGTGAACCCTTTCTTCGAGCTCGATTATTACTTGATGGGTTTAGTCAATTTTTCCTTCGTGTTTGTTTGTCAGGTGGTCTGATGTGAATTTTATGTTATTAATGCATTAAATATTTAATTAAGATTAATTATGAGATTAAAATAACTATATCTTATAAATATGGAAATATTAAATATACATGGATATTTAATTAATGAAAATTAATTAAATACCATTGAGTATTTAAAAGACTTAATTAAAAAGTCTAATTATAGAAGTTGGATATTTATTTAAATATTCAATTTAAATTTTAAAAAATGCATAATTAAATATAAAATGATATTTATTATCAATTTGCATATATATATATATATATATATATATATATATATTCCTTGGTAATAGATATATTCTTTAATTAACCTAGGAAAATAACTAGCTGGGCCTAGTGGAGGCTACAAAAAGGGAGCCTCCTCCCCAGAAATGTAGAAAGTAATAAGACTACAATAAGGGAAAAAACTCCACATAAATACAAAAAAGACGAAAAGACCAGCTAACACTAGATTTGAAAAAAGTCAAGTTACAATCAAGATTTATTTTTAGCATCTCCCTTCCTATGTGATCGTAGGTTCATATCAAAATATGATTGTATTTTTTTTCCCTCACAGTCACCCAACCATCCTCCATTTTTTTTGCTTCATCCTTCCAACCAATTGGGTTACAATCCAAAGAGTTTGTATCGTTCACATACCTGTTGTTATGTTGAGAGACGTCCTCTTCTTCTAGACATTTGACCTATCTTTTCTTCTCCCTACCATCAGGCGTAGCAATTATATTCTTGCGTTCACAAATAGTTGTTTCCTCCTTAACACTATTTGGTAAAATTTCTTGTGCAACCAAATTCATAATAGCATTTGATTGAGGAGGCTTCTCCCCTCTAACCGCCTGAGAAAACTATTCTTTTGTTCTCCCCTTTTTCCACTATATAATGGTGGTGGGAAGCATATTTTCACCATGTGGCTAACTTATCTTTCTCATGTTTGGAACATTTCGTAGCTAAATACCCAACCTAAAAAATATTGTCTACAACAAAAGGGTACCCCCTCATAATCCAAAGACTATACCCATATTCCTTTAGAGGTTTTGAGATTAATTTCTACAAGGAAGCCATCATCAAAATTCATCTCCACTAGAATCCATGCATAAGTTGAATGTAGGAGGTTTGTTGATTCCTCATCAACCATTAAAATTTTTCTTAGAGGATCACCAATAGCCTCCAAACATGAGTCAAACTAAAAATGTAAGGGTGGATTTAGAAGTCTTACCCAGAGTGGAACATTATCAAAAGTTTCATGTGTAGGGAAAAAGGTTGGGTGACATTGTTTCAGCATTAGGGGATTCTTATTCTCCCAACTCCAAAGACCCTCACACAAAATCTTCTTTCTATCCCCAACATTTTCAAAAACTATGATAAAGAAACCCCTTGGACATGGGTATAGTTGAACATATAAATTCATCAATGGCTCCCAATTATCTGATATCCATTGATGGATCTCTCCTAAGATTGGCCACTTTCCTTAAAAATGTGTGACCAATTTGATCTCAGAGAAGACAACAGCATTACTGTCTACCTCCATTTTTATCTCATCTACTATATCTACTATTTTAGCCTCCACCATATAGGGTATCAACCCACTAGATAGCCCTGCTACCTCCATCATCACTTTTTCCCTTCCTAAAATAGAAAGACCATTTGGACGTCCCTTAAAGAAAGACCATTCGTCATAAACCCTAAGCCATCATCACTCTTCTTGTGATAAGCCCCAAGTTGTTCGCCTCCTTTCTAGATAGGTTTCTATCGTTATTCTCAAGAAACGATCCCTCCAACCTATTCACTGAGGATCCCCCCTTTTGAATCCCCTCAAATCACTATGTTGCATTCAATCTACAAGGAAACCACCACTATTTTCTAATATTTTATCATTTGGAATAATAACAATTGTAGGACGTGCTTGAGTTGCCGCATCTTGACCATAAGCTATCAAAGACCTTTTTCCTTGCCCTCCATGTCCACACAGAAGTGAGCTACCACTAGAAATAGTCACCCCATGGGCAAGAGAAACCATGGCCCCGGGAGCAGACGAGAGCGCCATTCAAAAAATTATTTGGTTCAAATTGCATATTTTGAATATGCCAGGAATTTTAATATAATTAAAATTAATATATAAATGCAAAAAGGATTTAAAAATGAATTAAGTAATTTTAAGGTTGAGTTACTTATTTTATCAAATCGTGCACTTTTAAATGCATAATTTTTTGATAAATATAAAGCTAAACTCAAATCAAGAGTTCGGTTGTGCAAACTTTAGTGGAGTTGATATTTGAGTTAACTATTTTATACATTTTCACAGTTGAGTTCTAGTTTCTAGGATTTTAAGTTCTTTTAGACCTTTTTCCCTGCCCTCCATGTCTGCACGGAAGTGAGCTACCACCAGAAATAGTCACC
The DNA here is from genome assembly GCA_027943335.1 of Chamaecyparis obtusa. Taxonomy (NCBI): domain Eukaryota; kingdom Viridiplantae; phylum Streptophyta; class Pinopsida; order Cupressales; family Cupressaceae; genus Chamaecyparis; species Chamaecyparis obtusa. The sequence continues at coordinate 69,348 of BSBK01008496.1, forward strand.
CCATGCGCAGGAGAAACCCTAGCCCCAGGAGCGTACGATAGCACCATTCAAAAAATTATTTGGTTCAAATTGCATATTTTTAATATGGTAGGAATTTTAATATAATTAAAATTAATATATAGATGCAAAAAGGAGTTAAAAATGAATTAATTAATTTTAATGTTGAGTTACATATTTTATCAAATCATGCACTTTTAAATGCATAATTTTTTTATAAATATAAAGCTAAATTCAAATCAAGAGTTCAGTTGTGCAAACTTTAGTGGAGTTGATATTTGAGTTAATTGTTTTATTCCTTTTAACAGTTGAGTTCTGGTTTCTGGAATTTTAAGTTAAGTGCTTTTAGAAGTTGAGTTTCAATCCAATAATTGGGAGTTGCATGTTTTCAATCCTGGTTGTTGGGTTTTCTTTATTAGTCTTCTTTTAGTCATTATTCCAGACACAGGTTTTAGGGAGACAAGTTTTAGCTTTGGATTGGAATTGAAAAATTGTTTAAAAGCTTAAGAGTATTTTGGAATCTTCAAATCTTCATTTTGGCCATTGTTGTTTCAGATCTTCTTGTGAATTCAAGGTAGGGTTTGAGAACTCCTGTAAAAATTTCTTTTGAAAAGACTATTTTCTTCATGGTTGTCTGATTCTATATGCAATTTGGTTGTCGGAGAATGGTTTTATTTTCTATTGTCGAATTGTCTTTCATTGTGTTTTAAAGAAATTAAAAAATTGAATGTGGAATTGTTGTGAGAAAAATAATGTAGAACCTAGATCTATAAACCTCAATGTTCAATTTAGACGAAGCTATGTTTTAAATAAACCTATTAAAACCCTAGCCTTACCATGAGGAAATTTAGAAGCTATTGGAATTGAAAATTACCTAGTTTAATTTGTACAAAAAAAATTGCATTTGGAATGTATATTTCTCCTATTGAATTCAATGAAACCTTTTGGTTTTATATGTATTGATTTTTATAAATTTATATATATTTATGTGTTGCTGCCTTCAGATTGTGCAATGCAGTGCCATCGACAACACCCCTGGCAGCTACGACAGTGTCGTGGGCCTGCTAGTGGGTGTGTTGTTGGCTCCGTTAGTGGCTAAGGCTGCACGACTCCCCAAAGGAGGTTGCCAATGATTTTTTTAAAAGTTTTGTTAAAAGTTTTTTTTAATATTTTGTTGAAAATTTAATTTAATTAAAATTAATAATAATAATATTTATTTATATTATTATTAATAAATATTAATATTTAATAATTAAGTTTATTAATGTTAATATTTGTTCATTAATAATGTTAGTTAATTATTATTAATTTTATTTACTTTTATTATAAATAAATAAATAATGTAATGGACATTATTTCATTATAAAAAGGAATATCTATATATATTTAGATATCAACTTTAGAATTAGGTATATATAAGTAGAAATTGTCTTGACATGCATTTATTTGCAAAATGGTCAAAGTTCAAATCAAAGTGGGATTTTTAATTAAGAAAAGATGTTTTCTTTTAAATGACTGAACTTGTGATTCGATGTTTGTCACTTAAGCCTTGTGTATATTTTGTGGATTTGGGAGTTTAAGTCAGCTTTTAGGAAATATGAACCAGAGGCTCTTGATATGTTTTATGTGGATGTTATGTGTATCCTTTTATGCATTGTGATGGATGTTTTGGTCTCAATTATTTTCACCCAACCATATTTACTTAAATTTTTGTGAACTCGTTGAGAGTGTACTTATGATGTTTTGGTTTGAGGACCAATATGTGTTCCAGATGCCTTTTATGGAATAAGACTCGATCATCATGATTTTATATGACTTTATATATTTTTCTCTTTGGTTTAATATTGAAAATCTTTGTAACCATTTTTGAAGTCCCAATTTGATCATGTATGGATCTGTGAATACCTCTAAGTGATATCATTTTCTTTATTGAGTTTCAATCTTTATTTTGTTTGACCATAAAAGGGTGACAACCATTATTATAATTGAGTTTGATTTACGTGGTCACCTTTTGTTCTCTACTAGGATTGTTCTATGTTCTGAATGATGATCTTTGTAGATTATGTTTTATTCCATGTTTGGGAGAATGATGTTATTGATGCTCTAGATTTATCTTACGATATAGTAACCATGTGGATTGGTGATTGTTATGTCCAGTATGGGATGGATAGTGTGGATCCTTGTATAGGATGATATAGTGTTGTTATGTTCCAACACTTGTATTTGATGACATTCATAGTTAACTGGTTTATGAGAAGTCTATTATGGTTTTGGGTTTTGGTTTATCTTTGGTTCTTTTCTAGGAGCATTAGGGTAGGTTATCTAGGAGAATAGAGGGACGTGATTTGCAATGGGGGTTAAATCCCTAATAGGCTTCCAGGGTAAATCATTGTAAATTGACTTAATAAGTGATAACTTAACAGATTTATTTAGAGAAAACATTAATAAGATAATTATGTGTCTCACACATGCCTCAAGTGCTAATATGGGATGAGATGGGGGTGGGAGAATATTCTTGTTTGAGGTCATGCATAGTTAGTTACCTTGTTTGTATGAGAGGTTTACTAACATCGCATAGAGTTACTAGGGGAACAGGGTGCAGAGAGACTACCAGTGTAACTCTAGAGTAGACTTATGTGATGACACTTCCCTATATGTGTCCTAAGTTCCTACATTGTATTTGGTACACCTAATTTGTGTCTTGACCATTTATACTTGATAACCTTATAACCATTATTACCATTTTATATGTGTACCATTTCATAGTCTTTCTTGTTTGATTTTTCTTTGAGTGAGGCTTGGTGTTATCTCCTCAACATAGTGGGAGTGGACTTCTTGGTTCCACATGGTTGGGTGGTAGTGATTCTATTACCATTGAGATCCGACATTTGTGACTTTGTACTTGGATGATCCTTGATGTTGATTCTATCTTCTTGTTCATTTCTTAGAGACATTCTTATTATCATCACGAGATATAACTCTTGTATCTCATTTTATGTATTGGTTATTGACATAAATTAAAAAGATGTATATGTATTTGTATTTTATTATGCTTATCCCTACTACATGTGCAGTGTGTAGTACCCCGCCTGTAGTTCGCTTTTAGGTTTCTTTCTGTTCCAGTGGTTTGACCAAATTCTTTTAGGTTACTTTTGATGTGATCGATTAATATGTTAATAAATGATGATTATGGATTTTTGTTTATTGAATGTGTATCAGGTATTGCATAGATTAGATGTTGATATCATTTGATGTTATGTTTATGTTTTATATTGATTCATGGTACTGATCCCATACTGGCATGTGTATGGTTGTCATGTGTTTGTATTTGTTTGACGTGTTTGTTTGGTAGAGGACGGAGGCGTAGTTACTCGCATAGTCGAGATCCACGCGACCGACCGTACCCTATCAATGTTTGTTATATATTATTGTATGTACATGCTTCATCTTATAGTGACAGGTTTGTAGGTACAGGGCATCGTCTTCCCTGAATTGGTAGGAGTGAGCATGCCCACAAACATGCATCTCAATGGTAAAGAGGGGAGATAATACACAGACCCAAAACCCTAACCTAAGCCTAATTGTCCTAGGATTGGACAACTGTCAGTCTTATTACCCTACCCAAATTCACCTAGTTGGCATGAATTCGTGGATCCCTTCTCCTGTGATTGTTTGACTTATTGTGTTTGATTTTTACTCTGCATGATTCAGTTGATTTATGGTTATGTGGGTGATTATTAATTTATTGATTATAGTTGAATTATGTTAATTTAGATTATTTTATGTGAATATCAATGTTAGGTGCATAGTTGAATTTAATGATTAATTATGCTTCTAGGATTTAATTGAGGAAATTAAATTAAATTTAATTATTTGAGTATTTGAAAATTAATATTGATTATGTCCTTAGTTTATTTTGATGAAATTTAATTAAAATCAAATAATTAATTATTTGGATTTAATTGAGTATTTTATTGAGAATTGGATTTTATTATGTTTGTCAATATTATTAAATAATTAAATATTTAATTGCATGTTTTATGATGTATTAAGTGTTTTATTCATTTATTAATGAATTTAAATTATAACATGTGCAAATTGAAAAGGGATTTGTTTTCAAAAAGTGAACAACTAGTTTTCAAAAGTCAAAGTTGAGTTGTGCATTTAAAAGATATTTTAATTAATTAATTAGGATTTATTTTCAATTTTGGAATTAGAGTTTGATCAGGAGTTGTCTTATGAGTCATTTTTTATTTGGAGTTGAACTATGAGTTAGCTTTTGAGTTGTCTTTAGGGATTGCTTGAATTTGGGAATTGGATTCCTATTAGGAGAAAATTGCTTTTCATTTGGGGTGAGACAGATTTTGGAGAAGATTTTTGGGGAGAGCTTTTGTGCTTGGAATTTTGAAGATTGGTGGATTGTTGTGGCTGCTTGTTGATTTGGGGTTTGATTGTGCATCTAGATCTGGTTCCTGTCTTCATCATAGTTTTCAGATCTGCAGGCAGGATTGGTTTTGGAGGAAATCTCTCCTAGATCTTCAACAGGGGTTTCGAAACAATTTCTAGCATTGGAATTGAGGTAGGGGTTTGATGAATTTTCCTGTGATTTCATCTGTAGATCTTTTTGTAGATTACTATGTTTGATTCAGCTTATAGATTAGATCTGTTATTAGTTATGTTTTCAATTTAATGGTTTAGTAAACTAATAGATTTTCTATTTCATATTTTTATGTAAACTTGGCATAGTAGGGTTATGCTGTCCGAATTTGGAGAGAAAATACATTCGAAAATTCCTAGTAAACGATAAATTAATCTTGTTATAGTTTGTACTATAGTGTGATTAAATTAAATTAATGGGTGTTTGACAAAAACACAATTTGGGTAGAAAATTGAATTTTGGAAAAATAATTATTTTCTATGTAAAAAAAAATCACAGTCAAGTCAAAAGTTAAATATTGTTGCAAGTTTTCATTGTATAAAGTTGATAAAATATATATATCCTTAAAAAGGAATATATTCTTTCTTTCTAGAATCTGGTTATAGGTTTGTAAAAAAAAATATTCTCTGTCAAAAAAAATAAATTATTTGTTTATAATATATTAAAGTTTATTCTATTTTAATATATATATATATATAAAAATAAACCTATTTATAAATATATATATATATATACTTATTTTATTGCTTTGGAAAAAGTGGTTTTCAAAATTTGAATTGAAAAAACAAATTTTCAAAAATTTAATATTGTTTATGGGGGCGGGGGTCACGACAACACCCAACACCCAAGTAGGGTACTGCCGCAGTAAGGTACTGTGACGACAGTACTTCACTGTCGAGGCAGTGGGTACAACCATGGCAGTACCCCTGTCGCGGGCTGCTGGTGCGGGGTTCGAGGGGGCATGTGGGGTCCGTTTCCCCTTTCTCTTTTATTTTTAATTTATTTGATTTATAAAAAATGCAATTTTATTATATGTTATTTTAAAAAAAAATTAGTTAATTTGTTAATAAGCTAGGTTATAATATATTTAATTTATATCATAATTAATTTATGAAAAGTTTAAATTTTAATATATTTAATTTATGAATTATTTAGTTTATATTTTATATAAGCTATTTTAATTTGTATTTTATTTATTATATAATTTGTTTAAATAATAGATTCATGTTTATGAGCAAATATTAGATTAATTTGTTTATTATTTTATTTAGAATTGCTTATTTGAGTAAAAGTAATTTTGAAGGGGTTTTAGTAAATTAAGTATATTCATTATTAGAGTAAATTTGATTTATGTTTCTTTCCTTATCCAATAATGAATTCATGTAGCTTAATTTATGAGGAATATAGTAATAGAATTACCTAATAAAATTCATTTTAATAGTAAAAATTAATTCTGTTATTTATTTGTTTTCAATCCTAGAATGTGGGATTTAAACTTGGGTCTTTTGACAAAGCTAGATTATTAGAAATGTTATATCTATACTGAAATTGAGCATTTTTACTATGTTGGATTCTTCGGTACTCCTTAGGGAATTCATTTTACTTATATTATTATTTGAAATGATTGATTTCAGAATTTCCTAGTAGACCTTGTATTTGAATTAAATTGTGTTGATTATGGAACGTATTTGATTATGATCTTTATTTCAGTTCAAATTAATGTGAATGTGTATTCTTCGTGTTCTCTTTTACATTATGGGTTGTCAGGTTTTAGATGACCTAGGGGAATATAGAAGCTGTGGTACGAGTCAGGTGCTCATGTTATCAGTTATTTTTGGTGTGTGTGTACTCTATCTGATTATCATTCCTGTTGACCATTGGGCTCATGTTATATTGTTTTATATTTGTGGTATCTCTGTAACCATATCTAGTTCTTTTGTGTGAAAATGGATATGAGGTTACGTAGTTGTATACCTGATTAGATCTAGGAAAGATCTGTGAGCCTAGGGTAGTTTACTTGGACATGTAGTAGGAGGTGGCTTGCAATAAGCGTCGGGGCCCACATGTGGCTGCCAAGATCACTTATTGTAAAGTTTCAGTAATCCAGTGATAATCTAATATAATTAAGGGGTACTTAATTGAACCTAATAAGATATAAGTCCTCACCCATGCTTGAGTGCTAGTATAGGCTAAGATGGTGTTGAGAAGATGACTAGCCCCCTTTTAAGGGATGAGTTGGCATAGTTGAAAACTTCGTCAGTATGAGAGGTCATTGATGCCATGTAAGGTCACTTGAGTGCTGGGATCCAGAGAGATTACTAGGACAAAACTCAAGGGTTAGATGTACATGATCACACCTTCCTATGCATAGTCTGGTTATTCTACATGTGTTGATTGCCTCTGGTTTAGTGAGTTGTACCTTTATCTTTGTTATATTTATCTTGAGTTAGAGTTCTTTCAAGATCCTTCGGCTTAGGGTTTTATCCTTTTATTGTTTGGTTATCCGATTGGGGTTTGTGATTATCTCCTCAGCATTGTGGGGTAGGCCTTTGTGGTCCTACATGGACGGGTAGTAGTGATTCTTTACCATTTGAGATTTGACGTCCTGGTGCCGATGCTTGATGGTGTTTCTGCAGGTGGATTCCTTATGATGCTTCTTCATTGATGTTTCTTTCTTATCTTCATTATTTGTAATCCTGTATTAGTGTATCGCATGTGATACCTAATCTGGACATTGTATTATCATAGTTAGTTTTATTACTACATACCCTACGACATGTGCAGTGGATGTCAGTTTATGTATACGTCATGGATGTCCATGAGGATTGTATTTATTGTAATATCATGTAATTGTAACTTTTAAGTTATGGAATCTTTTATTGAAGTTAGTTCTAGTTGTGTTTTATTCTTACGTAATTCTATGTCATGGAACCCTTGAGTCTTGTAATCTATGATGGATGTTGTAACAATGTGAGTAAATGGTAATTGCTTCCACACTATTGTTTAACTTGTTTGTAAAGTTTTTTGAAAAGAAATGGCCACCAAACTTAGTAGCATGTTTAGGTTAACTTCTCTTGGGTTCCTTGGCATGGCATTACATCTAGTATCAGAGCAGAGTTTCTACACTGGGAACTCTGGGTATGTACACCTATTAGGTTTTGTGTAGTCTAAACTTGAAACTAAACATAGACATATAACATTCTTCTTTCAGACCATTGCTTTATGACTATGTTTCCTTTTAGTTTTATTTCTAGCTTTGTTTAGAGTTGTTGTTGGATCTCTGATGTTGCAGGAATTATGGATGTGACTAGATCCACTAGAGGTCGAGGTAGAGGTCGAGCTGGTAACCGTGGAAGGGGTAGGCAACCTAGCCCTTCTACTAGCGTTAGTCAGGAAAGTCACTAGCAATAGTCTAGGGGCCAGCAGGGAGAGGATCATCAGGATGATCCTGATATGAGACAGCTCTTGCAGACAATTCTTAATTGTCTTGGTCCTGAGCAGGTTAGAGCAGAGCGGGCTAGAGAGAGATCTAGGAGCTGTTAGAGTTGTCATATTATAGCTAATAATTAATTAATTTAATTATTAGTCTATTATTCTCTACACTTAAGTTAGACTTAGGCATCTTATTATTCTTTAGGGTTTCCCTTTTAGGGTTTCATGTTTCCTTTTATAAGGATTCACCTCTTTGTATTTTAATTAATTCACTTATTGGATCATAATAGAAATTTTCTCTTTGCATGTCCATAAGATGTCTCTGGCTTTTTGGCCTCCATGACTTTCTTGCTTTCTATTTTTTGCTTCTTCCATGAGACAGGTTTATGCATGCAGGTGTTCTTGGGAGATTAGTTTTTCACCTAATCTAACATGGTATCAGAGCCATCTTGCTGCTCGCTGTTCATGTTTTGTTGAAGTGATTCAGAAGCAAGACGTTATTTTTTGTTTCTTTTTTGCCTGCAAAAAAGAAAAAAAAAAATTTTGGAGGTATTTTGAGCAAAAACGGACGCCGCCATTGCGCTTAGAAGGTCCGGGAGAGTCAAAAATCATATAAAGTTTGCAATTTTTGGCCACTGTGACTTCTGGGAGAAAATTTTTGCCCTCCTAGGGCCGTACGGCTCAAAAATCGAAAAAAAAATTTAAAAAATCATTTTTTAATGATTTTTTGCGTTTAAAAAAAAACGTAGCCTTTGTTTTTCAAAAGGCGCCACCAGCGCTCATCCTCCTTCGGCAGCGCCTCCACTCCGCAGCGCCCCTGCCAGTGGCTCCTTTGTCGAGCGCGCCCACCAGCACTGGCGCCGCCTCCAGCCTCGCGGCCCGGCACCACCTCCGCTGCAGCACCTCCGCGGCCCCAGCCGCCTCCCGGCCCCGCTCTGCTCTAGCGGGCGCACCGCCCAGCCTCCTCCGCCGAGCGCTCCGCCCAGCAGGCTTTAAGCCCCGTGGGCCTTTGTGGCGGTCATATGGGTGACCGGGGGTTCCGGGTTTAGCCCCCTGCGCGCGCCATGCGCCCAGGGGCTCTATTTTTTTCCAGCCCCAAGGGCTTAAAAATCTTTTTTGATGCTTTTTAAGGGTACCTGGGCTTTTTTTTGCTCTATCTGGAGCATACGAAGGTCTTTTTTGGACTTCTTTATATCGTCGGAAAGCTCTTTCCGAGCTCTTTCCGATTATGGAGGTTAGAATTTTTGGATCTGCTGTTTTGATAGTGTTTTTTTTTGTCAAAGGTGATGTTTATTTTTTTCCTTCCGGGAGCCATATCTCACTCATCCGAACTCATTTTTGGGCTCACCATATATCGTTGGAAAGCTGGTTTTGTGAGTTATTCAGTTGCAGGGGTCTTTTATCTAGATTTTGTTCCAGGTTTTCTCTCCTCTGAGTTTTGCACTTTCGCACTCTGGCGGATTACTTGGGTTCTACAGATCCTGGGATCTCTTCTTCTGTTCTTCTGGCTCACTCTTCTTTCTGACTTCTGAGCATTGTATGCTTCTCTTCTGTAGCATTTCTTTTCTGTAAATGCACTGAGATAAAGTGCCTGCTTTTGCATATCTTCGATCTTGTACTCCTTGTGTTTGTTTGTACTCGCACTCAGTTATAAAGTGCCATGGGGGGTTATGATGTTTTGCCTTTTGTGCTCATCCACCTTTGTCAAGTGAGTGTACCTTCCACGACATTAGCCCATGCTGTGTGTCTAGAAGATCTATTCTTCTTCTTCGACACCGCCCTTTATCCTGTGCGTGTACTTCTATTGCACTATTGGTGTTCCTGATTCTTCTTCTTGCAGATGTTTTTGGCATTGCATTTCAGTGTTCCTGTCACCCCTCTCCCTATTCAGCATTATGGGGGGGTTCACCTATTGGCTCTATTGCTTCCTTGGTTCGGTTGAGTGATCTACGTATTCAGTTTTTGTTCCTATGTACTAGGCGGATGCAGTGGCTAGGCACCTATGCATTTCAGTGAGATGGATCATCTACTATATAGACACTCGTTCATTCCTTTTTTGGAGGTCACCTCTTCGATTGATCAGCTCTTCAGACTTTGTCTTCTCTACCTGGTCATGCACTATTTCAGTGGGGGTTCCAGCAGTATTATTCTGACAGTGTTTACAGCTTCATGCTTTGGAGATGCTTCATGCTCTTTCTTGTTCCTTTCTTTGGGACATTCCCTAGATTGGAGGCTTTGTTTCCTTCATCTAGTTTATTTTTTGTACTTGGGTACCTGATCAGGCCTTGTTGCCGAGACCCATTGCTCTTTCATGCATTTTTGTTTTCATGCATCTTTTAGTCCTTAGTTGTTTAGCTTCTCCCTAAGTTACACTTAAGGGGGGGTGTTAGAGTTGTCATATTATAGCTAATAATTAATTAATTTAATTATTAGTCTATTATTCTCTACACTTAAGTTAGACTTAGGCATCTTATTATTCTTTAGGGTTTCCCTTTTAGGGTTTCATGTTTCCTTTTATAAGGATTCACCTCTTTGTATTTTAATTAATTCACTTATTGGATCATAATAGAAATTTTCTCTTTGCATGTCCATAAGATGTCTCTGGCTTTTTGGCCTCCATGACTTTCTTGCTTTCTGTTCTTTGCTTCTTCCATGTGACAGGTTTATGCATGCAGGTGTTCTTGGGAGATTAGTTTTTCACCTAATCTAACAGGAGCCCTCTAAGGAGGAACTTCACAGTTGATCCTACAGTGGTGGCAGCTAACCACATGAGGGATTTGATTAGAGGGTGACCCATTCCCTTTGATGGGAAAGGTACTGGATTAGAGGCAGACACATGGTTGATAGCCTTAGAGTGGAGTTTCGCCATGCATCCCTTTAGTAGTAATACTAAAGCCAGGTATGCAACTATGCAGCTTGCAAATTTTGCTGCTATATGGTGGAAGATAGATGAGGATAAGTTAGGGTTTCAGATAGACACTGTCACTTGGGAGTTGTTTCTGGAACACTTCCAAGATCATTTCCTATCAAATCAGTGGAGGTGATAGAGAGCAGATGAGTTTCACAATCTGAGACAATTGACCTTATTAGTGGGAGAGTAAGAGCGCCAATTTTTTGAGCTCAAACAGTATGCTGGGTTCGGTCAGGATATCACTCTCCTAGTTCAACACTTTGTAAGGGGACTTAATGCACACATTATTGGGAAGGTTCTTCTCTTTGAGCCTAAGACCCTCGAGGAAGTAGTTATTAAGGCTACCCTTACAGAGGCAAATCTAGCATTGGGCTATGGTAGTCAGAGAGGTGTTCAGCCTAGTGGTTCCAAGGGGAATCGATCTCAGAGGAATGAGAATTTTTAGAATCCTTCTACCTTTTTGAAAGGTAATCAGAATCAACAAGATAAGAAGTTCTCCCATGGTAATGGTGGTGGTTATTGATCAGAGAACTATCGCAACTGGCAGTGCGGTACGCGTAATCAGGATGATTAGCCGATTCAGAATTCACATCAGGATTTTGGTGGAGGTAGTTTTCAGCAGCCTAGTACTCCTTCTACAAGGAGAGTCTTTAAGGGAGATTGTTTCACATGTGGCCAACCTAGTCATAAATCTTACAAATTGTCCCCAGTTTCTAGTTCAACATTCGGGATAGAGGCTGTTGGTTTTTGAGCCTACAGTGGGTGATGCTGGTAGATCTCATAGGGCTTTTGCAATAGGGAATGATCCTCAGTTTTTGAACCCTAAGGAAGGAAAGGATTCGATGGGACCTACTCAGTGATCTTTGTTTTAGTTTTTCTTTTCAGTGCAGTGATGGTTTATGGGACTTACATCCCTACTTGATCCAAGCTTCCAGGAGTAAGCCTAATCCTAGGGGGGGTGGATGTAGTACCCCGCCCGTAGTTCACTTTTAGGTTTCTTTCTGTTTAAGTGGTTTGACTAAATTCTTTTAGGTCACTTTTGATGTGATCGATCAATATGTTAATAAATGCTGATTATGGATTTCTGTTCATTGAATGGTTATCAGGTATTGCATAGATTAGATGTTGATATCATTTGATGTTATGTTTATGTTTTATATTGATTCATGGTACTGATGTCATACTGGCCTGTGCATGGTTGTCATGTGTTTGTATCTGTTTGACGTGTTTGTTTGGTAGAGGACGGAGGTGTAGTTACTCACATAGTCAAGATGCACACGACCGACCATACCCTATCAATGTTTGTTATATATTATTGTATGTACATGCTTTGTCTTATAGTGACAGGTTTGCAGGTACAGGGCATCATCTTCCTTAAATTGGCAGGAGTGAGCATGCCCACAAACATGCATATCAATGGTAAAGAGGGGAGATAATACACAGACCCAAAACCCTAACCTAAGCCTAATTGTCCTAGGATTGGACAACTGTCAGTCTTATTACCCTACCCAAATTCACCTGGTTAGCATGAATTCATGGATCCCTTCTCTTGTGATTGTTTGACTTATTGTGTTTGATTTTTACTTTACATGATTCAGTTGATTTATGGTTATGTGGGTGATTATTAATTTATTGATCATAGTTGAATTATGTTAATTTAGATTATTTTATGTGAATATCAATGTTAGGTGCATAGTTGAATTTAATGATTAATTATGCTTCTAGGATTTAATTGAGGAAATTAAATTAAAGTTAATTATTTGAGTATTTGAAAATTAATATTGATTCTGTCCTAAGTTTATTTTGATGAAATTTAATTAAAATCAAATAATTAATTATTTGGATTTAATTGAGTATTTTATTGAGAATTGGATTTTATTATGTTCGTGAATATTATTAAATAATTAAATATTTAATTACATGTTTTATGATGTATTAAGTATTTTATTCATTTAATAATGAAATTAAATTATAACATGTGCAAATTGAAAAGGGATTTGTTTTCAAAAACTGAACAACTACTTTTCAAAATTCAAAGTTCAGTTGTGCATTTAAAAAATATTTTAATTAATTAATTAGGATTTATTTTCAATTTTGGAATTAGAGTTTGATCAGGAGTTGTCTTATGAGTCATTTTTTATTTGGAGTTGAACTATGAGTTAGCTTTTGAGTTGTCTTTAGGGATTGTTTGAATTTGGGAATTGGATTTCTATTAGGAGAAAATTGCTTTTCATTTGGGGAGAGACAGATTTTGGAGAAGATTTTTGGGAGAGCTTTTGTGCTTGGAATTTTGAAGATTGGTGGATTGTTGTGGCTGCTTGTTGATTTGGGGTTTGATTGTGCATCTAGATCTGGTTCCTGTCTTCATCATAATTTTTAGATTTGTAGGCAGGATTGGTTTTGGAGGTAATCTTTCCTAGATCTTCAACAGGGGTTTCAAAATAGTTTCTAGCATTGGAATTATGGTAGGGGTTTGATGAATTTTCCTGTGATTTCATCTGTAGATCTTTCTGTAGATTACTATGTTTGATTCGGCTTATAGATTAGATCTGTTATTAGTTATATTTTCAATTTAAGGGTTTAGTAAACTCATAGATTTTCTATTTCATATTTTTATGTAAACTTGGCATAGTAGGGTTATGCTGTCTGAATTTGGAGAGAAAATACATCCTAAAACTCCTAGAAAATGATAAATTAATCTTGTTATAGTTTGTACTATAGTGTGATTAAATTAAATTAATGGGTGTTTGACAAAAACCCAATTTGGGTAGAAAATTGAATTTTGGAAAAATAATTATTTTCTGTGTAAAAAAAAATCACAGTCAAGTCAAAAGTTAAATATTGTTGCAAGTTTTCATTGTATAAAGTTGATAAAATATATATATCCTTAAAAAGGAATATATTATTTCTTTCTAGAATCTGGTTATAGGTTTGTAAAAAAAAATATTCTCTATCAGAAAAAAATGATTTGTTTATAATAAATTAAAGTTTATTCTATTTTAATATATATATATATATATATATATATATATATATATATATATATATATAAACCTGTTTATAAATATATATATATATATATATATATATATATATATATATATATATATATATATATATATATATATATATATATATATATATATATATATATATATATATATATACTTATTTTATTGCTTTGGAAAAAGTGGTTTTCAAAATTTGAATTGAACAAACAAATTTTAGAAAATTTATGAAAAAAAATTTAATATTGTTTATGGGGGCGAGGGCCACCACATCCCCCAACCCCCAAGTAGGTTATCGCCGCAGTAAGGTACTGCGACGACAATACTTCACTATTGAGGTAGTGGGTACTGTCATGGCAGTACCTCTACCATGGGCTGCCGGTGCGAGGATCGAGGGGGGGCACATGGGGTCCGCTTCCCCTTTCCCTTTTATTTTTAATTTATTTGATTTATAAAAAATGAAATTTTGTTATATGTTATTTTTAAAAAAAAATTTAGTTAATTTGTTAATAAGTTAGGTTATAATATATTTAATTTATATCATAATTAATTTATGAAAAGTTTAAATTTTAATATATTTAATTTATGAATTATTTAGTTTATATTTTATATAAGCTATTTTAATTTGTATTTTATTTATTATATAATTTGTTTAAATAATAGATTCATATTTATGAGCAAATCTTAGATTAATTTGTTTATTATTCTATTTAGAATTGCTTATTTGAGTAAAAGTAATTTTGAAGGAGTTTTAGTAAATTAAGTATATTCATTATTAGAGTAAATTTGATTTATGTTTCTTTCGTCATCCAATAATGAATTCATGTAGCTTAATTTATGATGAATATGGTAATAGAATTACCTAATAAAATTCATTTTAATAGTATAAATTAATTGTGTTATTTATTTGTTTTCAATCCTAGAATGTGGGATTTAAACTTGGGTCTTTTGACAAAACTAGATTATTAGAAATGTTATATCTATACTGAAATTGAGCGTTTTTACTATGTTGTATTCTTGGGTACTCCTTAGGGAATTCATTTTACTTATATTATTATTTGAAATGATTGATTTCAGAATTTCCTAGTAGACCTTGTATTTGAATTAAATTGTGTTAATTATGGAACGTATTTGATTATGATCTTTATTTCAGTTCAAATTAATGTGAATGTTTATTCTTCATGTTCTCTTTTACATTATGGGTTGTCGGGTTTTAGATGACCTAGGGGAATACAGAGGCTGGGGTACGAGTCAAGTGTTCATGTTAACAGTTATTTTTGGTTTGTGTACTCTATTTGATTATCATTCCTGTTGACCATTGGGCTCATGTTATATTATTTTTTGTTTGTGGTATCTCTGTAACCATATCTAGTTCTTTTGTGTGAAAATGGATATGAGGTTACGTAGTTGTATACCTGATTAGATCTAGGGAAGATCTGTGAGCCTAGGGTAGTTTACCTGGACATGTAGTAGGAGGTGGCTTGCAATAAGTGTCGGGGCCCACAAGTGGCTGCCAGGATCACTTATTGTAAAGTTTCAGTAATCCAGTGATAATATAATATAATTAAGGGGTATTTAATTGAACTTAATAAGATATAAGTCCTCACCCATGCTTGAGTGCTAGTACAGGCTAAGATGGTGTTGAAAAGATGACTAGCCCCCTTTTAAGGGATGAGTTGTCATAGTCGATGTCTTTGTCAGTATGAGAGGTCATTGATGCTGTGTAAGGTCACTTGAGTGCTGGGATCCAGAGATATTACTAGGACAAAACTCAAGGGTTAGACGTACATGATGACACCTTCCTATGCATTGTCTGGTTATTCTACATGTGTCGATTGCCTCTGGTTTAGTGAGTTGTACCGTTATCTTTTTTATATTTATCTTGAGTTAGAGTTCTTTCAAGATCCTTCTGCTTAGGGTTTTATCCTTTTAATGTTTGGTTATTCGATTGGGGTTTGTGATTATCTCCTCAGCACGGTGGGGTAGGCCTTTGTGGTCCTACACGAATGGGTGGTAGTGGTTCTTTACCATTTGAGATTTGACATCCTGGTGCCGATGCTTGATGGTGTTTCTATAGGTGGATTCCTTATGATGCTTCTTCATTGATGTTTCTTTCTTATCTTCATTATTTGTAATCCTGTATTAGTGTATTGCATGTGATACCTAATAAGGACATTGTATTATCATAGTTAGTTTTATTACTACATACCCTACAACATGTGCAGTGGATGTTAGTTTATGTATATGTCATGGATGTCCATGAGGATTGTATTTATTGTAATATCATGTAATTGTAACTTTTAAGTTATGAAATCTTTTATTGAAGTTAGTTCTAGTTGTGTTTTATTCTTATGTAATTCTACATCATGGAACCCTTGAGTCTTGTAATTTGTGGTGGATGTTGTAACAATGTGAGTAAATGGTAATTGCTTCTGCACTGTTGTTTAACTTGTTTGTAAACTTTTTTTTAAAAAAATGTTCACCAAACTTAGTAGCATGTTTAGGTTAACTTCTCTTGGGTTCCCTGGCGGGGCATTACACAGTGGAAGATGTATTATCTTGAAGACTATGATGTATTAGTTTCTATCTAGTTGTAGGTACCTTTGATTATATTGATGTAATGAATATATCTTATTATTCAGTTTGATGAATATATTAGTGTAATTTATGATTTATATTATTTTCGTTATGATTAAATAAAGGATTAGAGATAGTTCCATTTAGGGTTTTAAATGAACCTAAGATACATCATGTAATTATGTGTTAGATTGTTCTTAGTAGTTTAGTTAGCTTATATGTAACTATGTCTTGGAACCCGTGGGATAGTCAGCTGAGTTTTATAAACATTAATTTAATGTCTTATCTTATATAATGATGTTATTTAAATTTATATTTGTAGTTTCTTCTGTATTTGTATTGGTTAAATTATGTTTAATATTTAGGAAAAAAAATTATTGCATCAACATAGTGTAAAGTTAGGTTAATTTCTCATGGGTTCTTGGGAAGGGCATTACATCTCATTCAAACAATATTATTGATCAACCTTCTCCCTTCCAGTGCATTGACTATGATGAGAAAGTTACGAAATCTAACCATGCTATTAACCAAGTTGAGCATGTTAAAACTAAACCTCAACCTCCTCCTCAGTCTTGGATTACCTTTGATCTCTCTAAGACAATTAAAGAACCTAATGGTCCTCTCTACATTGTTTCTAGGGTTAATCACATTCCCTCTCATGGTACCCTTTTTAATCCAACTTTCATGGTAAATGTGATAAATGAATAGCATACTTTTAGTAAACAATTACAAAAATACTTTAATGATAAATAAAATGTCTTGATTCAAACTTGCAATGGTTTCTTTTATCCTTCACATGGTTCCATTTTATTTCCTATGCAAGTTGGTGATAAAACTTTAGACACTACTTTACATGCTTATTTTCCACCTCCTATTTCTTATACACATCCTTTTCCTGTCATCTCTCAACCTAGTGTGGTTCCTTCCATTATTCCTCATAAAGAAGAAAAGGAATTGATGTTTATTGATACTATCTCAAACCAAATTTCTAGTAGGACCAAACATAACTATCATGCCCATGATTGTAATTGCAAACATTATGATAGAGACTGTCAACATGCTTCTCAAAATATTTCTTCCCCTCATACACATATTCACATTTTTCTTCCCTTTGACCAACCATGCTTGATCCTATGGAGGAAGTTAATTTAAATCAACTAAAAGTGAACACACATGACAATACTATTTTTATCTTAGATTCTATTACAATTAATTTTGATGATGAAGAAATTCTTGATGATGATGTTCATGATACTAACAATGATATTCATGCTAGTGATTATGATGACATGTATGAGACTTTTGATATTGATCATGATTCACCAACTATGATTTTACAATAGTTATCTATCACTCCTAGTAACAAACACAATGACCTATCTTCACAACATGGTCTTTGTTTGGAACTGGCTATTGTTCCATATGTCATGCTTGATGTTTCAAATCTTGTAAGTTTTCCACATCCCTAAACACTATAGAACAAGATAGGAGGGTAGTTGATACACTTGAATAGCTCCTCTTGTGTAGTGGATCCTGTGTTTTTTCCTTTCATAATGTGCTTCCCTCATGATGTGTTTTGTTTAGATTTCTTTAAATAACCATTTTTTCTCCATTAGCACAAGGTGATAAAGGAATCACCATCTTGTAAATATTCTTCTATTTGTATATCTCTTCTTCTATATGTCATTACATGTTATGTTGTGCCTATGTTATTGTTTATAAAGGTTCCTTTGTGTTGTCTATTTGGGATGATGCAAAACTATAGACACCTATTATGTTTGGTCTCCATGAGGTTGGTTTAAAAAGACTCTTCTCATAACTCTTACATACTTTTCTTCCATTGTATTGTAGTTTTACTTCCTTTAGGGGATGATGAATTTTCATTTTGACATAATATTTTACAATTATCAAATGACCATACTAAACCCAAAGTTGGTAGATCCCTTTTGTTCTCACTTTTTTCATGTGTTTATTTCCCTTGACTTTTCCTTTCTTGGGGGTATTTCATAGTTGAGGCATTTGCAATTGCTTTAACATGGGGACATCCACTCTGCTCAAATTTTTCACACACACACACACACACACACACACTATTTCAATGTTACTTTATATTTGGATCCCTTATGGATACACTTTCCTTAAGGAAAGATCCTCTTTTTCTTTTTGATCCATAAGGAATATTACCTTCCCTTGGTATAAATCTCTCTTTTGGATCCCTTATAGATACACATTCCTTAAGGACATATCCTTCATTTTCTTTCATGACCCCTAAGGAAGCTTACCTTCCCTATTAAAAGGCAATTCCTTTTATAAATCCCTTATTGGATACACTTTCCTTAAGGATAAATCCTTGATTAATTGACTAGCACAGTGCACAAAATTGCTAGAACTTTCAATGCCATCTTTTATGGCACCTTATTTGTGTGATTCACAATAAGACACATAATATATTGGGCTAAGGTGATCTCTCTCTCTCTCTCTCTCTCTCCCCTTAGATTTGGATTTGGTGAGGACTTAAGTTACTCGGGATCTTGATGTTTCTTTGTCTCCTTGACCTTGATGAGATCATCATATGCATTTGATATAGTTTATCGCAAGCATGAGTTTTCCTCATACTCCCTCTAAAGTGGGGGCTAAATTTACTATCCTAAAAATTTAGCACCCATTTATTTAGAATCTCAGACTGATTGGGTCGTATTTTAGTAATTTCCTAGATCTTAATGTGTTTATGCTTGATTTCCTACTCCTATTTTTTCTCTCTTTGAATCTCTTCACATTTCTTGAATATTGAAGGTTGTTTTAAAATTTTCCTTTGTAGGACTAGACCAAATTTGGCATAGTCCTTGGGGGTTGTTTTTATTGGGCTCTAGGCCCAATGTGGGGGTGTTTCATTTTATCACTTTTTGTGGTTGACCTATCATTTATGGACCCCAAAATGAGTATAAGTAGACATGAAAGATCCTCATTTTGACATTTACAAGTTCAAGAGAAATTCATTGTTATCCATATGAAATTTCATTATAAGCAATCAAGTCTATGTGCAAGAAATTATTGGTGATTTCAAGTGCTCTTTTGGACTTAAGATTTGAATATAATGCTCCCAAATCAATATCTCTAAGTCTTCTTCCATCTATTGAAATACAATATTCTCTCATTTTGAAGAAAGTTTATCTCTTCCACAATGGCTAAATAGAAGTATTTTCAAGGCAAGAAAGAAGATCGACATCCATCTATTTTCCTCTTCTTCTCCATTGAAGTGATCAAGCATATGTTCATTCAAGATCAAGGATTTCAAAAGTGTAGATCAATTTCACTTGTGAGGAAATCCTTGATTCTACAACACATTTTCAATACTTACATTTGTCTTATTTTACATGCATTTCTTATTTCCTTTCAAGGTTAATTATTATGCAAGGGCTTGTCCAAGGCAAGCCCCTTTCCAAAAAAAAATTCCCCTTTTTTCTTGTGTGAAAGAACATGTGGTGAAGTTGCAGATCCATATTTTTAGGGTTTTAGAACCAAGGATTGATCCTCTATAGATTTTATCATTTTTTACCCTTCCATGAACAGGCTAACTTTTTGGGACTAGGCCAACTTGGGTCAAAACTGTCCCAAGGGTTTGCAAATTTCATAGTCAGGAGTTACAAATCTTAGAGTTACATGTCCAAAATGGTTCCCCATTGTGATAGGTTTTTTATAGTCAATTATCGATCTTAAGTTCAGTTGTCCTCTTCTATCTCTTAAGGTGAGTTCATTCTTCTTGTTTTCATTGAGAATTTACTTTAATACATTAGATATGATATCATACTTTTCTAGTTATCATGTCCTTTATCATTTCATAAGTGCTTTAAACATAACATATACATAATTTTTTGTTCATACAAGGAATACCCCAAAATCACCCCTTTTCTAGATCATGCATTAACACCCCTTCATCCTTTTGGGTTGTGCTAATTAAATTTGGCCCAAGGGTGGGTTTTGTATTGCAATGTATATGGGAAGTGGGAATCTTCCATTGATCACCATTCTCTATATCACACACACACACACAAACAAAATAAAAATACATACACATTCTAGAATCCCAAAAAGTTAACATCTATAATTAGATGCTCATCTTAGCCCAATTTTAGTATGTATGGGTTTCCACATTGATTTCACACTCTACTAGCACCCACTAAGCCTTTAAATTAATATTATAAGTCTTGTGGTAATTTAATTTCTTCAAAAACTGAGGTAAGACGTTATTTATAAGTTTTCTCTTCTATTTTTTCTTCAATCTAATAATTAATTTCATTACCTAAGTCCTATATCACCACTTAGGGCATTTACATTCTATCTCAACCTTTAAATTGACTAGCAGATCTTTTCATGCATCCACTAAGTGTATGAGACCCATATTTATAGTTTGGCCCTAAAATAGGTGGTATAGGTCAACCTAGCTTATCTATACCCTACATTTTAGGCCCACATTTAAATTGGGTCCATGTCTTGGCAATTCAATAGAGGATTTGGAATCACAATCAACCTTGATGAGTTTTAACTCCTGAGATATTGTGAGGTATATAAAAACCCTATATCTCCAAATTTTGGTATCTATTACTATTCTCAAGCACTAATGATTAAGAAATCAAGAAATTTGCATCCAAGCATTCTCAAGGTCTTCAAGCATCTAATTCTATAAGTATTCAAAGTATTCTCCTTCATCATCTAGCATTATGGAAAACTACAACACCTATTTCACAAGGCTTATCTCATGATTTCCTTTTGGGTTTTTATGGAGTCAAAGATATTGCATTAATATTTGTGACCATGTCTAAAGAATCATTGCATCATCAAGGCATGAGGTAGTTCTCAATTCAGATATAGCTCCCATTTCATCTTTCCTTTATGCAGTCTCATTATATTTTAAAGGTTGATACCTAAATAGGGGTTTGACCAAGGTAAACCTATTTTACCAACCTTCTTCCCTATCTTTTTGCATGCAAGAACATGCTACAGAGTTGTCAAATATTTTCTAGGAAGATTGGGAACATTGAGAGTGATCCTAAAATTTTCAAGTAGAAAACCTAGTTACAGATCAAGCCAACTGACCTATACTCAAGTACAAGTTGATCTAGTTGACCTATACAATAAAAAATAGGCAAAATTTTGATAGGAATGCATGTTATAGCATCAAAATCTCAAAAAACATGTTACAAATGTTTTTGGATTTCCATTTGTTAGTTATTTAGATCTAAAGTTTCTTATTTCCTATTTCATTTCTTGATTCATCTATATATTTCCTAATTTACATTTCTATATTTATTATCATTTTCCATTTAAGAATTACACATTTAGATAAGGAAACCATTGACCCCATTTAGTGCTTGAGTCACCTCATGAGCATATTGTGGGCATTTTCCTTCCAAATGTGAAATCTTGGAAAGGAGAGGTGATCTAACCTATTTTCATTGCTTTGATTTTTCTATTGTAGATTTTGGTGAACTCGCACCATAACATTTTCACTTTTGATTTGGTTCTTAGATCTTATTTGTATGTATTACATTGTCTCATTTTATGCATTCATTTTCAAGAAAAAATAAATGATGATAAAAAAATCATATTATTGTCTCTCATTTCATTTAGAGCAATACAAACAAAAAAAATATTCATTTCATATTGCATTAGTTAGTACTCATTGCATCTCATATAGATCCTTTCATTTCTTGTTTATGCACTTGCATTGGAAAAATATATATCTAGTTTCATACATTTTCACATGTCATGTTGGTTTGTTCATCATGGATATTTTCTATAATTTTATTTTTATTTTTATCTCCTAAGGACCCTCCTCATCAGGGCATATTGAGGTAAGGTAATAATCCTTTTCTCAATAATCTCCCTATTTGGGATGAACCATTAGAAGACAATGTTGATTGTTCTCTTGATATGCATCTCCCCCATGAGGGTACCTTGGTGATGTAATACCCCAAAAATGGGCTTCAGTACCATTGACCTCCTACATCAACAAATCGGTCAAAATCAACATAAAAGTCCTGACCTAAGGCACATCTGCACATCAAATTATCAAAACCCTAATCAATTTTTATCTTAATTCTACATCAGGGAATATTCCTAATTCATCCTAATTACTTCTAATTAAATATTATTTGGTGATAAATGATGTTTTATTTATCCTATGTGTAATTAAATGAATGTGTTGAATATTTGATTAATTAAACTTAATTTTGCCACTTAATTAATTTAATTAGATTTAATTGCATTTATTCCTAATTAATACCATTTTTATTTGATAATAAATCAAATTCCTAGAAATAATTGATTAAATGTTTATTTAATTGATTACATCAAATTGTCAAATTTAATGATATAGTTTTGGGATAAAGTTTGATTAAATAATTGATTAACCCACAAATCAATTATTTTTATTAAAAAATCAGTTAAGTTGAGAATAAATCACTTGAATTATTAAATAAATTCATAATTATCCATGCACAATCAGAAAAGCAGTTAAACTCTAAATCAACAAATCAATTCAATTTGTTAACTTTTTAGACTCAACATGTGAGTGTGAGTTAAAAAGTGATCTAGACTTTTGATTTGGGTTAAAAAGATTATTTTGCATGATTTTGTGAGTTAATTGTTTCTAATTTTTTGATAACTCAACAATCAATCTGAGTTGATCAGGAAGAGATTTTTGGCTTTCCATGAGCTCTCACAGAACTTGGATTTCTAAATAAATGAGGCTCAGTCCTTCATAAATGATCCTTCAACTGCAAATTTAGAGAATCTTGCTCGTGTGATCTGGTGATTTGTGAGATTGTGCTATTTTTGAATTCTTGTTATTATTTCATTCATTTTCATAGAAATTCATAACATTGTTAGATTAGATCACATTCATTTCCGTACAATTCTAGATCAATTTTCATACAGTTTTTCATCCATAATGCATAGAAAAATAAAAAACATAGCTTAATCTACATCCATATTTCATTTGTTCTTCATCTTTAAATCCTTCATTTAGGTGTTTCATTGTCACTGATCTCGGTCTAATTCTGAGAATACCATACTCACATCTACTAGAAGGCAGTAAATTGCTTGGTTAGCAATATTTGTCCTATTTGCAGATTTTCTGATTTGCTAACCTCTAATGTTTTACTAAAGTATTGTGTCTACATCTAGGTACAATTTCAACAACACATTTCAGGCACCCACCATGGGGCCTGACAACGAGTTTCATTTATCAAAATCTCATTTTTCTGACAATTTTAATACAAGTTTCAATTTTTATTTTTTTGTTCCATACAATCTCGTATGACATTCTGCAAACTATCATGTCAGAATACTCTATTTGTTATATGACAGATGATAATCTGCATTGTCATGTTGGTTGTATTGGTATTATCGTATGATAGCTAAATTTTCATGTGTGCAGGAACCCACTATCATATCATATCTAAATTTTTGTATGGGAAGAGGTATATTCTTATATGACTTTTGACTCTAGCATTGCATTATCATATCAGAATTTTGAGCAGTCTTTGAGATTTTGATTTTAGATGTCAACTGATAGCTAACCCTAACAATTGATGCTTGCTAGTTTCTGGTCATTTTGACAGCCTAACGCATTTGTGCAGGATGAGAGACAAAGACTAAGCATAAAAACCTATTCTTTAGCCTCTTCTTATCTTGACTTCTAAGCCCATCTTTTACAGATAACCTCATTTTCAAAAAAATGCAGGTCAAAGATGCTCAATCAACAAAATTTTTGACAAGTGGTTTTGTAGGTTGCCTAGTCTTCTTCAAGAAAATATTTTGTTTGCTTAAATTTCATTTCATTTTCATAGACATCTAGCTAAGTAGGTACGTGCGTCTATTTCCATTGAGGAAAATACTGAGGGGATTATGCTCTTCTCCTTCTTAGGAGAACTAGAAATCCAGAAGGTGTCTTCATTGGTGCCAATTTGCATACTATCTCTAGATTAATCTACTTGGTGCATCTTGGATAGGGAAAAGAACAAGGTTAGTGGATTATGCTCTTCTCTTTCAAAGAATCAGAAACCCATATCCTATGGTCCCCAACCTCACATTTTCTTTAAACCTTTAGAGGGCCTGTCGGAGAGGTAAAAATCCCCTGGGAATGACCCAAGTGGGTACAAGTCTTACGCCGACTCTTCCACCCCACTATAAAATTTGATGCTTCCTTGAGGTTAATGCCTCAAAAGACATAGTTGTGTTTGTTCCTTGGCTTCATGCCATGAACACACTTTGATTTTGTGTAGAGTGGAGCTTCTTGAATCTTGCTTGCGCGACTACACTTGTCAGAGTTCTCATAGGGTTAAGAGACTCAATCCTACTTGTGGGACTATGGGAGACATTTGTGAAAGGATGCCTTGATTAAAAGCCTAAGCTATCTTGCCACTGATCCACCCCTGAAGGATTTGTAGTGCTTGTGTGAGGTTAATAGTAATCACCCCAAGAAACTTGTCATATCAATCCCTCTTTGACGTTTGAACTTTTCTAATATGGGCTTCAACATCCATTACGTTTTGTTGGACTTGCATACTTTGAGGATTCCATCAGTGTGTTTCTAAGTCAATAAGCAAGTAATACACCTCTTCTCTTAGCTAGGGTAAGATAGGTGTGATTGATTCATTGAGTCAGTTCACTTTATTTTATGTGATCGTGAGCCTATTGCTATGTTGAAAAACCAAAAATAATCCAATACACAGATCTTCAAAAACTTGGACAGAAAATTTTGCAAACAACTTGATACCAAAATACACCAAACAGGTGAAAACTTGCAAAATTTGAAAGAAAATTATATTTTAGTGTAGACTGTTGTCCTAGAATTTCAATTGTCGTACGAGTCTTTCTGTGAATTTCAATTATCATATCAGAACCCCCAGAAATTCATATGGGGAACCTTATATTGTCGTACGAGTCTTGTCAAAAGCCCTCAGCAAAAAGAAAATTTGGAGTCATTTGTTGTACAAGCCTCTGAAATTGTCATGTCAGCCCTGATTCTGTATCATACGAGCCTAGATAAAGTCATACAAGAGTTGACCCAATATTGCCAAAAAATCCCTATTTTGTCAAAAATTTAATTTGCAACCATTGTTTAGAATCTGTCAAAAATCCCCTATGTTAGGAAAATAGAAGATTCAATGGAGAATCCAACTCATTTTCTTAAAGTGGTCCTTTTAGCTTGATTTTGCCTTTCGATTTGTTGATCTAAATCCAATCTCATCTTGTGTCAAAACCTTGTCAAACCAATCTCAAAATCTATCCTCAAAATGGCTGTGTTGCGAACTTGTGTCTGTCATCTTTTGGGCATCTACCCATACACCTAGGGCACAATATCCTACACTTATGTCCAATCAATCTTTTTATCAATTCAATCTTGACAAGGTTGTGTCATTCAATTTTTCCCAAATTAGATCATCAATCAATTGTCTTATCTTTCTCTTCTAGTTCACCCAAGGTCAATGGTGGAAACTAGAGCTTCCTCACATAGAAATTCGAGAGAAGAACTAAAAATCTCTTCTTCATCTTCTATCTTGGCTCAAACATTTCATTAGCCTTATGATACCAATTTGTATGAAGAAGATGCCCTTGGCAATTTGTGCTTGAAAGGCAGTTACATAACCCCTCCAATATCAACACAAGATCCAAATCAAAGTGATACTATGTCTCAAGGAGGAGAAAACCAAGGATCCCAAGGTCACCAATCTAAACATGGTGGGGATCAAGAACCCACACCCTCTGAAATTTCCTAAAATCAGAATTATGATGTCTTCAAGAAAATGATGAAACACTTCTTGTGTGAAGACAAAGAGGCGTAGTTCCTTGAATTAGCCCAACAAGGGGCCAAACTTCCTCCAAGGTTTAACATTGACAATATCATCACACATGAGGAAGAAACACCCATCAACACTATGATGAAAAAAATACATGGAATGTAAGTTAAGCTAAACCAACTGGAAAAGGAGAAAGAACCTAAAGAATTCTACATGGATGCTCTATGTCCTTTCCCATTTGATCGTAGCTTGTATATGCCTGTATCATCTTAAAATGGAAGAACTTACATGTTAAGAATGTTTAGCCCTCCTTTGGGGGTGTTTTGGGGCCATCATCATGTTGTCCTCTATTTTCTGCCCCCTTCCCATCTTCTATGCCTATTTAGGGCTCTGTTTGGGCCTCCCTGGGCACTGTTTTCCTCACTTGGCACATTTTCCAGGGGTCCTAAACCCTTGAGTCAAGGTCAACCTTGATCTTGACCTAGGTCAGAGTTGACCTCAAATTTGACCTAGGTCAAAGTTGACCTCATCCTTGACCCAAGTCCCCCTTTTCATCAAAAATTTTGCCGGATGCAGGGGAAACTCAAAAGTTTATTTTCTCACTTCCAGATAGGCTATTTTGGTCTCTGAAATGGTAAACTCTTAAATTGCATTTAATCTAGGTCCATTTCTAGGAGTAAGGGCCTAATGGGAATTTATTTCTCATATGTCGACCTCTCTAGGAGTTTGTGTCCTAGATCTCTATAAAAGGAAGCCTTCCTCTCTCATTTTCACATCCATTATCAAGCATCTTTTGTAATCCATTATTCATCAAGCATCTCTCAATCAAGTGCATCCACAATCCATCAAGTTTTCTCTCAAGAAAATCAAGTGAGAAAGAATTCAAGCAATCATCCATTCAAGCATTCAAGTTCTCCACTGAAGATCAAGGATTCAAGCATTCAAGCCTTTGAAGGGATTTAGTTCAAGCATTCAAGATTCATCATTCAAACCCTAGATCTATCCATCATGGTGGTGTGATCTTCTTTCAAGATCCTTTGTCCATCTTCAAGATCTATTCATTCTTCCCTCAAGGTGGATTTCAAGCATACAATCAGGGAGGTTTTGATTTACATTGTTGAGTCCAATCTTTCATATCAATATACGTGTTTAAATTTCAAATACAATTGCATATCTATTGAATATCATAGCTTCATTGTTAGATCTACTTCTACTACTTGCTAGCATTCTCTATTTCAATTATATTTTAAAGGTTGATTCCAAATTGGGGTTTGACCAAGGTAAACCCCTCATCCAAACAAAAAAAACCCTTTTTCTTGCTAGGATAGGTGCGGGAAACAAATATCAGTGCAGATCTAAGTACCCTTTTCTCTGAACTTTCTGGAGCCGCGAATAGAATTTTTCATCGGAGCACTGCAGGTCAAGGATGACTTTTTGGGGTAAGATCTTACCCCGGTCACTGGGTTAGGAATGACCTTGCTCTGAAAGACAAAATATTTATAGGTTTTGTAGATCTCACATTTTTGGTTGAGGAATTCAAAAATCAATAGTTTATGAGACTGTTTGACAAGGTTTTTAGTAGATTCTTTTTTAGAGGTAAGTACTTTCATTTCTTCATTTCAATATTAGCATTTCCAAATTTACATTCCATCCCCTTAAAATTCTTATGTATATATAAAATATGGGTTTGGGGTGTCTTTCATATGCATTATTCTAAACCCTATTTATCCATATTTTATTCATCTTACAATGTCACCATTCCCTAAAGGGGTAAAACTCCTAAAATATGATAAATATGATAGAAATTCTAATCCTCAAGATCATGTCAGAGAGTTATGTACCTTATCCATGTAATTCATGCATGAACATACATTCTTAATGCATCTCTTTCCCCAACCTTTGGGAGGAACAACCATCAATTGGTTCTCTAAGATACCCCCCACAATCAAAACTTTTGAGGATTTAACCAAAATGTTTTATCAACAATACTCCTACAATATCCAACATTTGGTCACCATGATCGACATCTGCAATCTGAAACAAAACTCAGGAGAACCCTTCCCGACCTTCCTCAAATGTTGGAGAAAGAAATTTTCAATCTATGCCCGACCAATCCCAGAGAATGAAAAGCTAGAAATCTTCATAAATAATCTGATTCTGGAAATCAATTATCATTTGGAAATGCAAAATCATACATCCTTTAATAAAATGGTAGATAATGCCATCAAGATTGAAAATGTTCTTGTTTGAAAAGGAGACATATCACTTCGTAAGAAGACCAAGTACGATTCAGGATCCACTTCCAACAAAGATAAGGGCAAAATCTGGAACAAAAACAAAAACATTATCATAGATGGTGTTGTTAATCATATCAGTGCTCCATCTAAAGAATTAGCATTTAATCTCACCATTGGCACCCAATCCATAAAAGCTTCAGAGATGAAAGCAAATGAACCAACTAAAAATTCAACTAACTATAAACCTTTGGTTACAAAACCAAAGCACAAGTTTACTCCTCTAGGAGAATCCTTGGAATCTACCATGAAAACTCTATTGTCAAATAATATCATCATGTTACCTGAGATCAAACCATATGACCCCGAAGTAAAACCAAATTGGTGGAAAGAGACCGATTTCTATGATTTCCATTGAAACAAGGGTCATAAAACTAACAAGTGCATGCATCTAAAACATCTCATTCAAGACAAAATTGACATTGGAGAAATTAAGATTGACAACCATAAATCCAACAACGATCATACAACATTCATGGAACCTTTTCCACAACATAATCAAGGAGATTTGTCTTCTAAAATGAACATGGGTGCTAAAGACAATTACACTTACTCTGGTAATAATGATGTTATCAACATGGTAGAACCATGCCTATCTGAACATTGTAATTTCATCACTATTGTCAGAAAGGATAGAGATAAAAATACAACTAATGTAGTTACTCAATCTCACACTCTCTTCAAGGATAAAACTCAGGTTCATCAAACACCTAGAAGGTGTCATTTAACCATCAAACACCTAGAAGGTTCCATATGGTAAGTATCTTGCATCTAAACAAAGGAATACTTCCAAATCTTCCAATTCTAAAGAGTCCAAAGAGATATCATACAACATCATCTAGCAATTGCAACATACTAATGCCAAAATCTCTATATTCGAGTTGCTTCACATCTCTCATGCCCATCGTGCAATTCTGGACAAAGCTCTAATTAGCTTTAATGTTCCTGAAGATCTTGATCTTGATAGATTCCAAACAATGGTGGGTCACTTGACATCCCCTTAGTAAATATCCTTTTTAGAAGATGAAAACTAACTGAGTCACCCATATAATTACATATTGAAATCTTAATCCAAAACTATCGTGTCAAAGGTGTGTTGATAGATGGATGTGCTAGTCTGAATATCTTTTCCTGCAAATTGGTTACATAATTGGGATTGTCAAAAGATTCTATTGATCCTAAAAAGAAGATAAACATAAAAGCATATGATGAACAAGAAAGAAATTCTAAAGGAGTCATTGTGTTAGCTATCAAAATTGGACTTGTCATCAGAGATATCACCTGTCAAATACTAGATCTTCCACTGGCCTATAACATTCTTCTAGGAAGGCCCTCGATACAAAAAATGAAATATATTCCATCAACATACCATAAATGTCTCAAATATCACTATGATGGAGTAGAGGTCACTATACTTGTAGACACATTAGCATCTTGTAATGCTCTAAAGGAGAGTGCAGATAAATTGACCCTGCACAACAGAGAGTCTTTTACTAAAAAAATGGACATAACATCTACATCTAAAATGGAAGACCTATCAAAAGGAGTCAAGATCAAAGACATCGGCATGGGAGAATATACTATGGAACCATTCCTATCTCTCACATCTCTACCACTTTCATCAAAATCATATGGACAACCTTCTGGGAAAGCGAGGTCGTCAACTAAAGAACCTCAGGTTATCTTCAATGAAAGCTTTATCAAAGAAAAAGTGTGAAAACAAGAATCTGATGAAGAGGAAGTTGCACTTGCCTGGTTATACAAGGATGAGTCTCAATCATAGACAGTTCAAAAATGTGACTCTAAAACACCTAAAGTTACTTCAAAAACATATGGTCCAGGACACAAACTCATGACTAAAATACGATGCACTGGAAAAGAACCTCTAGGAACATAAGGAAAGGTCTCATATCACCTATTGCACACTATGGCCAGACAAACAATGATACTAAAGGTCTTGGTTATCAAAAGAAACCTTTTCATCTCAATGGAGACTCTTCTCATGTGAAAGAACAGATAGAACCATGACTGGATAAAACTGAAGAAGAGGAAACACACCTAGACGATAGTGATGACTCTGATGCTACAAATGTTTTCCCCTATGAACGTATACCTCAAAAAATATTAGACCTTCTAAAGGAGGAAAATGAACCTAAAAGAATCAATTTAGTAGACACATAGGAACCTACTACTGAACAAGAGACAGTCGCCACACAAGAACTAGTTGATCCTGAAAACAAACAAGAAGAAGAAGGTGAACCTATCACAATAGCTAAACATTTGGGACACGACAGTGATTCTGAGATAGACTCCCATGAATATGAGTTTCTCTCAAACTCTAAAGGAAACCCTTCTTGGGGAATCCATCCTGATTTCACACATATTCTTGGTTTTCCTAGAGATTCAAATGAAGAATCAAATGACTGTGAATGTGGAATTGTTCTAGAAGAAGATGAGCTTATTATAGAAAAACACAGATGTCATTCACCGATATGCACCCATGTCTGCAAAAAGTCTAGAACGAAATGACATACCTCGTGATTCTAATTCACTTATCACCAATGATGGGTCCAATAATGACATTGAGATGACTAAAGAATTGAATATCTTGAGTAGTAATTGTTATCTCTATTTGAGCATTAAGGATTTTCATTAGTATCAAAGATGATTAGTCTGTTACATATTCTATCTAATCGGTAAAAGGAAGTACTACATGCTATTCATCCTAGCCGGTTAACTATATAAGCCTTCACACTGAGTTATCTCAAGGCAGTACCAAGAAGTAAAGATATCAATTCTAACCGAGCACCAGAGCAGTTTTACCGAGCACTAGTGTATACCGATACCAAGTGTCAGTAAACACCAAATAGACTAGACACCGAGCACCAGTATAAATATCAAGTATTGATAGTTTTTACCGAGCAATCCAGGAAATGACATAGTAATCAATTTTGGCACATCTATCT
The DNA here is from genome assembly GCA_027943335.1 of Chamaecyparis obtusa. Taxonomy (NCBI): domain Eukaryota; kingdom Viridiplantae; phylum Streptophyta; class Pinopsida; order Cupressales; family Cupressaceae; genus Chamaecyparis; species Chamaecyparis obtusa. The sequence continues at coordinate 100,774 of BSBK01008496.1, forward strand.
ATGCAGACGGTTACAACATAATCATAAAATGTTTTACCAAGATCGAGGATCATTTATTACAGATGTAATCATTAATTATGATGATTATCTCTATGTAATTTCTAGATCTAGGTTTTTTTTGTACACCGTAGATTTTAGGGTTGTTAGAGTATCTATTTATCTTCACTTATTAATTAGATCATGTTGATTTAATTATTAAGTTGTCTATGTACTCTATTTTCACTTAAGCTATCTCTTAGGTGCATATAATTAATATTTTATATTAATTATATTGCGCAACCTAGCTTTTTCCCTTTTAGGGTTTTCATTCACCTTATAGGTTGAACTCTTGTAATTATTGTTCATTAGATTGGAATACAATTTCTCTCACACCGCTGAGATTTTCCAAGCTTTTCTTTTTGTGTCTTCTACTTCCTTCCAGCAACAGGTCATTTGCATGTAGGTGTTCTTGGCGAACTGTGAAGTTGGATTTCTCAACTTCTACATGGTATCAGAGCTCCCCTGCTGCTACCTATTCTGGTGTTTTTGAAGTATTTTTTTGAGATTAAGGGTTTCAAGTTTTTTCAGATCTGGTATTCTCTGCACTTTTTCTAGGTGCTATAGTTCTTTCAAAGTTTTTATATTGGATCTAGGGGTCTCTTTTTTTGGAGCACTTTGGGCAAAAACTAACCTCATGGTTGCATCTCGAAGGCCCAAAAACCCCTATTTTCATATAAAACTCAATCTATTTGGCCTCCGGGGCATCTGGGAGATTTTTTTTGGCCTATTAGGGTCATACGGGCTCAAAAATTGAGAAAAAATATTTAAAAAAATCTCAAAAAAAAAATATCGCAGGGCTCTTTCCAAGCCAGACGTGATGATGCTAGTTTCATTTGCTAATTCATCTATTTGAGCTCTCATTTTCGACGTTGAAGTAGAGGCTTCAGTTTCCTCCCTCTCTACATCTAGCATCTAGGTTTTCTTCTCATTTTTTATGCTTTTAATAATTGTTTACTTATTGTACGGGGGTTAGATTTATACATTATGGGGGATGTTCTTTCTTTCTGTAATTTACTTCAAAAAGACCCTTTTGCTTTCGTCTTCTTCTTCTCTCAATGTCAGACCCCTCTATGGCCCGACTGACACCACACAATTATCACACCTAGAAAGCACACATGACCAGGCTACTTATGTCACGTGGCTTATGGTCATGTCTGGATGAACACCAACCTGTACTATAGCATCCCTTTGAGATTCTTCAAAATAGAAACAAAATGGATGAAGCCATGGGCTTGATTTCACTGAACATCTCTGATAGTCTCCTATTCCACCTGGATGGTTTGACCACTCCTAGGGCTATTTGGAGAAAGTTCTCAACCTTATTTGGTACAGTGAACGCATTCTAGAAGCTTCAACTTGATGTAGAGTTGACCTCTTTGACTCTTACTAATTTCCCCACTATAGAGGACTTCTTGATGAAGTTCAAGTCTCTGCGTACAGTTTTGCAAGGATGTGGGAAAATCAAGACGGATGATGAGTGTATCTTTCTGATACTCTCAAAGTTGTGAGGATAGTTTCAAATCTTTTCTTCCACTTTCTACTCCACCATGGATCCTTTGGGTACTAGACACACCATGCCTTCATTTAAGACATTCTGTGATCAGTTGACACGAGAACAGGCAAAGATCCTACAGATGGATGCTTTTGGCTCTTCAAGCCAAGCATTGGTTGCTCAGTCTTCATAGGGGAAACCAAAACAAAAAGCCAAACCACAGAAAGATTTAGTAGGTAATGAGTCTTCCTCCAAACCTACATAGAAAACTGATTCAAAACCTCCAGCCAACCTTTCAAAGGGTAAATCTTCTTCGAAGTCTGCTAAGTCTACCTCCAAGACTAAGAAGAAATCAGTTGAGACCTGTAGCTTTTTTGGAAAGGATGGACATCCCGTTTCTAGGTGTTGGAAACATTTGGAGGCTTTAGAGGAAGCCATGCAGGAGCATCACATTTCAGCCCCTTATTCCACATCCTCCCCTGCAGGGAAAGGTCATGCTCTTACTGTACAAGCAATGACTTCTGGGCCCACCTGGATTCTTGATTCCAATGCCTCTCACCACATGACTCACACTCAGTAGTTGGTTACCTCACTTTCTCCTTGTTCTACTTCATAGATTACTATTGGGAACTCATCTCATCTTTCTTTTTTGGGTTTTGGTTCTATTGCATTAGTTGGGGGTTCTCTTCAGGATGTTCTTTTTGTCCTTGACATTTCGACAAACCTATTGTCTATCTATCAGATTTGCCACTCTAGCTCTAGTAAGATAGTTGAGTTCTCACCACATGATGTGGTTATTTGGGACTTACATGATTCTGATATGATTGTGGCTACTGGGAGTGTTGACATTGCATCCCACCTATACAGATTTGATGGATTTGAGTCTTTTGATGGCACAAGTTCCTATCTTATAGCACATGTAGATTCAATGAGTAGACTTTGGCATGAGCATTTAGGCCATGTCAATTATAGATATCTTCAACAGATGAGCACATAGGCACTTGTTCTTGGGCTTCCATAGGTTACTTGCACTAATGGGATTTTCCAGGGTTGTGTTCTTGGAAAACAACATAGGGATCCTTTTCCTCATGGATGAGCTACTTGTGCTTTGGCACCATTGGAGTTGATTCATAGTGACCTCATGTCATTTTCTACTCCTTTTTCTAGTGCCATATATGTGCTTACTTTCATTGATGACTTCTCCAAGTGCACATGGGTGTACTTTTTGAAGTACAAGTCTGATGTCTTTGATTCATTTCGAGTCTTTAAGACATTTGTCGAGAAGCAATTTGGTTTTTCTATTCAGTAGATACGTATAGATAATGTGGGGGAGTATGTGAACCAATCTTTCAGGGATTATTTCTCTGAACATGGTTTTCAACATCATTTTTCAGTGCCCTACACCCCTCAGTAGAATGGTGTGGCAGAGAGAAAGAACATAACACTTTAGGAGATGGCTAATTGTATGATACAGTCTAGGTCCATGGATTCATCCTTTTGGGTAGAGGCAGTCAATTGTGCCAAGTATATTCAGAATCAGATGCCTCACAAGGCAGTTAGACACATAACTCCTGAGGAGGCTTGGTCTCATGTCAAGCTTGATGTATCGTCATTTTGAGTTTTTGGTAGTGAAGCATGGGCATTTGTGCCTGATGCTTAGAGGAGAGTGATGGAGCATAAGAGCTGACACCTCATTTTTGTTGGCTATTGCAAGAATGTTGAGGCATACAGGTTGTTTGATCCTGACTCTAGAGAGGTCCTATTTTGATGAGATATCCAGTTTGATGAGTGCCTTCCTGCAGTAAATACCTAGCTCCTAGAATCTACTTCACTTACCGCTACTCCCTCATCTCTTCCAGATTCTTTTTTGGATCATGAGGATGATGATCTTGGTGATCCCTATTTACCTCCACCATAGGATCCTCCATAGATTCCTAGATGGGCTTGTGTTATAGTTGATGATGTAGGATCTCTAGCTGGTGACCCTTCCACTTCCCGTCACACCCGGTGTCATACTACAGGTTCTAGTCTTCTGAGTCATGCCATTTGTGATGATCCTTAGACATTTGTAGTAGCAATAGGGCATAATAAGTGGGACAATGCTATGGAGGAGGAGTATTCTTCTTTGATGAAGAATCACACTTGGGATCTTTGTTCTCTTCCTAAGGGAAGAAAAATAGTGTGATACAAGTGGTTGTATTGTACTAAGTTTGCTACGGATGGTTCTATTGATAAGTACAAGGCACGTCTTGTTGTGAAGGCTTTTTCACAAGTTGAGGGTATTGATTACACTGAGACATTTTCCCCTATCATGAAGATGAATTATATCCACTTTGTCTTATCCCTCACAACTTCTCAGGGATGGCCCATTTTTTAGATGGATGTGAAGAGTGCATTCTTGCATGGTGATCTCACTGAGGATATTTACATGGAGTAGCCTCTAGGATTTATGCAAGATTCCTCCTTGGTTATCAGACTTCAACATTCTTTGTATGGTCTCAAACAGGCCCCTTGGGCTTCGTATGAGAAGATGGACTCCTTGCTTTCCATAGGATTCACCCTATACCATTCTAATCCTATAGTCTACATTCAGTGTCTTGAGGAGAGGTTGTGATCCTTGTGCTCTATGTTGATGATCTTCTCATCATAGGTAGCTCATCTTCTATGATTTGGGATGTTTAGCGAGCATTAATGGAGTAGTTTGAGATGACCGATCTTGGTCTATTACACTACTTCCTTGGTCTTCAGATTGTTCAGTCCTCTGCTGGGATCTTTGTTTACCAGCAGAAGTATGGTCTTGACATGCTTCAACACTTTGATATGCTTGATTGCAATCCCGCTCCCACACCTTTTCAATTTGGTGTTACTTTGTCTACTTCTTGCACTTCACCTTCAATGGATCCTACATTGTATCGGTAGTTGGTTGGCAATTTGTTGTACATGACTCACACACATCCTGATCTCCTCTGTGCAATTGGTCTTGTCTCTCGGTTCTCTCATAATCCTCATGAGAGTCATTGGCAAGCTACCAAGCATATTTTGAGATACATTCAAGGCACACTTATGTATGGCATTCATTACACATCAGGGGTTCCCAACATTTTTGGCTTCATTGACTTAGATTGGGCTAGTGATATCGATGATCGGAAGTCTACTTCTTGCTTTGTCTTTTTGTCTTGGCTCTAGTCCTATCACATGGTCATGCAAGAAGTAGCATTCTCATGCACTTTCATCTATAGAGGTTGAGTATAGAGCAGTAGTGCATGCTAGCCAGGAGATTTTATGGCTTCGATAGATGATGACTGAGTTTGGGTTTCCTCCTAATCATCCCATGGTTTTGTGGTGTGATAATCATAGTGCTATTCACATTTCCTGCAACCCGATGGAGCATCAACACACTAAACACATTGAGCTTCATATGCATTTCATTTGTCAACAGATTCAGTATGGTGTTCTCTCTTTGGAGTACATCCCCACTAACGCATAGGTTGCTGACATCTTCACCAAACCTTTTGCATCTTCACGCTATCTTCAGTTGCGTTCTATGCTTGGGGTGATAGAAGTTGTCCTTGGGAGGTCTTGTTGAGGCCTTCCTTCCTTCATGTTTTTTTTTTCCATTGGGTTTTCTCCTTCATCTCCGGTTTACAGAGATTTCCTTGTATTGGGTACCTAATCAGGCCTTTTTGCCGAGACCCATTTCCTACTTTCATAGTTGTGCTAGGTTAGCTTACCTCCTCAGCTTCGCTTAAGGGGGGGTGTTAGAGTATCTATTTATCTTCACTTATTAATTACATCATGTTGATTTAATTATTAAGTTGTCTATGTACTCTATTTTCACTTAAGCTATCTCTTAGGTGCATATAATTAATATTTTATATTAATTATATTACGCAACCTAGCTTTTTTCCTTTTAGGGTTTTCATTCACCTTATAGGTTGAACTCTTGTAATTATTGTTCATTAGATTGGAATACAATTTCTCTCACACCACTGAGATTTTCCAAGCTTTTCTTTTTGTCTTTTGCTTCCTTCCAGCAACAGGTCATTTGCATGCAGGTGTTCTTGGCGAACTGTGAAGTTGGATTTCTCAACTTCTACAAGGGTTTCTCTTAAGATCTTGTAACCTAATTTTGTTAAGTGGCAATAGCAGTATGCTTTATATATGTATTTTATGTCATTTTGACATAAGCATGATAAGGATATTATGTTTGGTATGAACAAGTGAAGGAGTTCTTGAAGCAAGAAGCCAACTTCAAGACATCAGCTATCATATAGAGAAGAGCGGTATATAGAAACATTCAGATTAGGAAGAATTAGACAAGGCAACTGAGCAGTTTAGAGATAAGATTTTCACATATCAAGGTGATATTTATTCAGTATTTAATAGATCTATTTTAGACAAGGTTAAGTTTTCATTTGTAGATACATCCTGTTATTCTCTAATCATTGTAATAGAGTTAGCAAAAATCTCTTAATAGAGTAGACCTAATAGTCTTTTGTAAAATCTCTTAACTGAGTACACACTCAAGTAGTGTTGGTAAAATCCTATAACTAGGTAGATCTAGTTGATCTAACTATTAATCCTAATATGGTAAGATCACCAGAAGTGATCACAAATTGTAGCCCTAAAACTTTATTATCTGCAGTAGTGAAGAATTTGTGGGTGTCATCCCCACCGCAGTTTTTACCTTCTAACAAGGGTTTCTGCGTAACCAAAATACTTGTGTTATGTGATTGATTTATTGTTAATTTTATGCAATTTACATTTATAAGTTAATTGAATGAATGATGCATACAATGGCTTCAGTTAAAAGATGAGTTTACTACTATTTTTTGATTGAGTTTTTGGAGTTAAAGTTTTTGAGGTCACTGATTCACCCCTCCCCTCTTAGTACCCTATCTCTCCATTCCGACAATAGGTATCAGAGCTCAAATCTCTTATTGGATAGTTTAACCACTAAAGAGTAAAGATCTAACCATGGAGAGATATAAGTTGGATAAGACAATAGAGAATCAGAAGATTTAGATGCAGATGTTCATTGAGCAGTACAAACAAGCTAAGGATGCATTGAAGAAGTTATTAGTTCAAAGAAAGAACATGAATATTTTGGAAAATGAGACTAGTTACCATGAAGAAGAGATTGATGACTTATTTGATAAAATTGGATCTAGTTCAAGAAGTATTTCTGATAGTTTTGAAAGAGAAATCTCTAATTTGTCTGAAAAGAATCTTCACTTCATTGAACAAGTGAAAGCCTTGCAAATCGGTCAAGAATCATAGATGGTGAGAATGATTGATGTAATGAATAATGCTAGACAAGTTGAATAAGAAATGAATCTAGTTGTTGAAGACCGAAGACAAATGACTAAACAACTTCAAGCAAAAGAAACTAAGATACAAAGACTTACCGAGCATTAATTTGAAATATCAAATCAAATGATGATTGTAACCAAGGAGATCAACTGAGTAAATGGTGAGTTGTTAAGAAAACTTGAAGATATTGGAGTACTCAGGGAAGAAAATGAAAAACTGAGAAATGAAGTAAAGATATAGCTACAACACAATAAAATGATGAAGAAAAGTTGAAGATAGTTCTACGAAGATTGATGATTTTTTGATTAATCAAAGAAGGTTTGGAAGAAAAGTTGGATTAGGCTACACCAAACAAGGAGGATCATCCAAACAAGCTCAACAAGTGAATCAAAATCAAAATCAAAGACCTAAGATGCTGACATGCTATCATTGTGAAAAACCAAGACATACTTCAAATGTTTGTAGGAGTAAAGCTCAAGGTAAACCTAGAGTCACTCCTAATTTTAATGGTTATTGTTATTATTGTGGTAAATTTGGACATCAAGCATATGAGTGTAGAGATAAGATGAATGAGAATTCTAACAATCCTACCATGGAGAAACTATGTTACACTTGCAACAAACATGGACACACTTCAAAAGAGTGTAAGGCAAAGATGAAGAAAGTCTGGACACCAAAATAAAAGAACAAGCCTTATCAACCAAAGAGAAAAAATAATGCATACACTTGGGATTACAACACATGGGTTAACTACATAGTATGTGGAAGGTATGGACATATTGCAGTGAATTGTATGTGGAAGAGATGGGCTGGAAAATCTTGAAGCTAGATAAGAACTGGTATAGCATGCTTGCATTTTTATAAAGTCAGTCACCTAAGAAAGGATCGCAGAGACTGAGCACCAGAAGAAGGACATGCATTTGAGAGTGGAAACACTATTGCATATATCATGATAATTCAAAACACTATGTGGAGAAAGGCATCAAATGAAAATACTGAGTCAAGCAATGCAGTCGGTGAAACCTCATCCATTGGATTGGGTGACATTGGTACCTCTACCTAAGGTGAAATAGGTATGTATGGAATTGATATTCCAAATTGATCTTATCTTACATATAGTTCCTTATAATTGATGTGCACATACCAAATCTTCATGAATTAAGATGCATTATGGTTTATAAATTTTGAGCTAACAAAGCAATATGATTGGTATAAGAAAGACTGAGTAGAGAGTTACCTGTCTATGACTATTATGTAACGTTAACTGAGTATCAGTATCAACCAAGTGGAAAGTTTTGTATTAACTAAGCTATTGATGTTTTGCGGTAATCACCAAGTTGATAGTTTTCATCGTACTAGAAGTAGGTCAAGCATTAATGACAAGTATTTTTCAGTGGGAATTCAAAAAAGGCTATAAATATACAAAAGATCTAGTTCATTCTTCACAAAGTGATTTTTGAGAGCGATAATATTCATAGAGAAAAAATTTTCACAGAGAAAATTTGAGCTGAGAGTTTTCAGAAGCATTCAACTCAGTTTCAAATCAAACCAAGCACATTCTCCATCATTTCCTAGTAAGTAAAACCTCTATCGAGCACATTCAATGTATTTTCCGTAACCCTAAATTGATTATAATGGCATCTGCGTCCAAGGCAAATGAATCTAAGATTATAGAAGAGGAACTGAACCTAATTGTTTCAGCTAACTGTGATGAACCCAAGTACAAACTTCATCCAAAAGTTGTGTCTAAAATTGATTCAACGGGAGCTTTCTCAAGCATCCCACCTAGAGTTTTGTTAGTTGAAGATGTCAGATCTTACATCCACTAAAAAATAGGAGAAATCAGAGATTTTGAGACAGCAGTAGCTTATCAAATGCTTTGTAGTGATGATGGAAAATTGAAACCATAATTTCAATAGGTCAAGAAGATTGGTCTTACAAATGCCCTAAAATTCTTGAAAACTTTTTAAAATGAGTGGATTAGGGTTGTACTCAGTTGGTATCATGATGGGATATTTTGGTTGGATGAACCGGTCAAAGTAACAAAGAATATGATTCATAAAGATACTGGATACCCAACAAATGACACAACCAAGGCTTTTCACAGTGCTTCAAGGGTTGACACTAAAAATAATACCAACACACCATGGAATGGCTGAGCACTAAAAATTGCTACAATTGAGGACCCGAAGGTTAAGTTTACAACACATGTCATTGGCTATAAGATCTATCAGTCGAGGAGACTAAATAGTGTACCATGTGGAGCTTTTGACATCACATACAAAATGATCAAGAAAGGTACCCAATTAGACCTTGTCGAGCTTCTTCTGAGGTAGATTGAAGAAAATATGAAGACTGTCTGGTCGACAAAGTCAAATACTTGTAAGTTCGGATCACTTCTAGTGTGCATATTTTTCTATATACAACAATTTTTCCCCTCTATCGATAATGTAGATTGGTCTACCAAAAAATTGTTCATTGTGAAAATTTATGATATGATTAATGACTTGGGGGATAATCTGAACAAAGTTCTTGATGACTATTTTGAGAAATTTAAGAATAGAATGAATTCTTGGAGTAGAATTCCTAGTAAATTGGCTGAAAAGTATGAAATGGACATTTGTTTTCTTGTGGACACAAATTACACACTAATAAAGGATATGGATCTTAGGAATAAATGGTTAGCCCCTATGGGTTATGAAATGGATATTGATTTTGCTTCAAAATCAATTAAGGCTCTACTAGCTACTCCAAAGTATAAGAATGTAGAGAGACTTGGAACATTTGAGGAGGCCAAGACAAGAATAAAAATAGGTCTATTTATAGGTAAGATAACTAAGAAATCAAGAAAAATGATGAAAAATTTAATTGAAAAGTTTGGATATGATTTTGGATCATCTAATAGTTCACCGGTTGAAGTTGCAACCGAAGGTCAGTTATTTTTAATTGATAAACCACATGATAGTGAAGAAACTGAGTCTAATAAAGGAACATAATCTATATCAATTTCCCCTTCATCAACTCCAAAGAAGAGATAGTTAAAGGTGAAATCAAGGGCATGAATAAGGTCAGAAACTACAGCTTCACCACCATTGAAAAAGGGAGTTATGAACATTTCAAAACCAAAGGTAGCATCACCTACAAAAACATATACAAAGAGAGGAACAAAAGCTACTACAAAGGCACCGAGGAAAAGAAGAAAATTGATAAGATGTAAGGAAGATTTGGAAGATGAGGAAAATGATAACAATCAATTCAAAGTGGTCAGCAATAAAAATGGAACAATTGATAAAGTTGTCGAGGACATCATTGAGCATGGTGAACTCACTGATCCTGAACTTAGTTGGTTTGAGCACATGTCAATTGAGGATCAGAACAAAATAGAAGAAGCAATCATCCAAATGATGATTTGATTTAAGAGATTTCCACTTGAATTTACCAAATAGTTACCTAAGGAATTAGAAAGGTCGGTCACACTATATGAAATCATAGTTATACCTAATTGTGACCCAAGGAACCTAAGCCCCAAAGAACTCAAAAAATATGGGGAGTTGTGTACAAGGAAAGTAGCACAAGAAAAGTTGTGGATGGAATGCAAGAAAAAGGAGATATTGGAAAGTGTAAGAGACATCTTACAATTAATAGGTCATACCAGAAGTACAGATTAATGAGAGCACACCTATAATGGTCTAACTTGCTACCCTTGTAGAAGAAATCAATGCCCCTAACATTGAAGCTGAGAAAAGAATTGAAGAAAGGGCAGAGTCAAAGATACAAGACAAACTTGTAGAGAAAATCAGCCATGAAGTGGCAATAAAATAGGTGAAATTATCTGAGGTAATAACTGGCATACAATCTATTACTTAGTTAATTAGTCAGATATTGATTAATCTTTGCACTGTGGAGACCTTCACTGCTGAGATTAGTGAGAAAATTAAACAACTAGATACTAAAATCCAAGCCAGTGCACAAGAAACCTTAACCAAGCTAGATGCTTTTGCTAAGCATATACTGAAGGTTCAAGAATGTAGGCTATTAAGAGTAGATCTGAGGAAGAAGGAAGAAAGGATAAGTGACCAGGTCATTGAGCTACAAACCAAGTTGCTTCCTTATTTGAAAATTTTTGAGAAACACATTGTCAAAGCGCAAACACTTGTTGCAACACCAGAGATTTATGTGTTGGAAAATATCTTTGACATGCATGCACAAGTTGATCTTGAGCAGATTTCTCTAACCAAATTGAAAGAGGAATGGGCAAACCTCTTGGATTGTTTGAAGAAAACCCATCAACACATTTCTGATAAACAATAGGTATACACTTTTGTATTTGGCATTAATATAAAAAAATGGGGAAAACTAATGTATATGCCAAATTATGTAAATAAATGATAAGTGTACTACATACTATCGGGAGCATGCATCGAGGGGAGAAATTTTTTGAAATTTTGTTATGTTATGGTATCTATGTATATAATGAAAAGTTAGAACAATTTTGAGACATCAAGTCTATATACATTCAAGGTTTTGATACTAATGCCAAAGGGGGAGATTTTTATCTCTATTTGAGCATTAAGGATTTTCATTAGTATCAAAGATGATCAGTCAGTTACCTATGCTATCTAGTTGGTAAAAGGAAGTACTACATGCTATTCATCCTAGTCAGTTAACTATATAAGCCTTCACACCAAGTTATCTCAAGGCAGTACCAAGAACTAAAGATATGAGTTCTAACTAAGCATTGGTTCAGTTTTACCAAGCATCAGTGTATATTGATACTGAGCATCAGTAAACACTAAGTAGATTGGACACCAATCACCATTATAACTATCGAATAGTATTGATAGTGTTTACCGGGCAATCCATGAAATGGCGTAGTAATCAATTTTGGCACATCTATCTATGTAGACAGTTACAACAGAATCATAAAACATTTTACCAAGATCGAGGATCATTTATTACAAATGTAATAATTAATTATGATGATGATCTCTATGTAATTTCTAGATCTAGGTTATTTTTGTACACTGTAGATCTTAGGGTTTCTCTTAAGATATTGTTACCTAATTTTGTTAAGCGGCAATAGTAGTATGCTATATATATGTATTTCATGTCATTTTGACATAAGCATGATAAGAATGTTATGTTTGGTATGAACAAGTGAAGGAGTTCTTGAAGCAAGAAGCCAACTTCAAGACATCAGCTATCAGACAGAGAAGAGCAGTATAAAGAGACATTCAGATTAGGCAGAATTAGACAAGGAAACCAAGTAGTTCAGAGATAAGATTTTCACATATCGAGGTGATATTTATTCAGTATTTAATAGATCTATTTTAGACAAGGTTAAGTTTTCATTTGCAGATACATCTTGTTATTCTCTAATCATTCTAACAGAGTTAGCACAAATCTCTTAACAGAGTAGACCTAACAGTCTTTTGTAAAATCTCTTAACCAAGTACACTTTCAAGTAGTGTTGTTAAAATCCTATAACTAGGTAGATCTATTTGATCTAACTATTACTCCTAATAGGGTAAGATAACCAGAAGTGATCACAACTTATAGCCCTAACAGGAAAACTTTATTATCTGCAGTAGTGAAGAATTTGTGGGTCTCATCCCCATTGCAGTTTTTACCTTCTAACAAGGGTTTCTATGTAACCAAAATACTTGTGTTATGTGATTGATTTATTGTTGATTTCATGCAATTTAAATTTAAAAGTTAATTGAATGAAAGTTGCATTAAATGGATTCAGTTAAAATATGATTTTACTACTATTTGCTAATTGAGTTTTTGGAGTTAACATTTTTAAGGTCACTAATTCACCCCTCCCCTCTCAGTACCCTATCTCTCCATTCCAACAAGTAATATCACCTTTAAATTCATGATTCAGATCATAAATAATGATGACAATACCCTATGTGTAAATACAATCAGTCAATCCTTTCCAGAGCTTACTATCCAACACCCTAAACTCATCGACTAGATATCTAACGATCCAAGCCAAGACCTCCATACTTTCAAAATAGACTATGTTCTTGCCTGTTATCTAAACACAGTAGAACCCATGACGACTTACATCAGTGAACCTAGTGTTAGCATGATGGGGTCAGACATCAAATATCTCAATCAAAAGAACAAAAGTTAAAAGAAAAAGAGTTCTGAGGGTGAAAACCACTGTGGCAATCTCAGAACCTAAAATAGTAAAAACAAAAGAGGTATTCAAAGGTGAAAACCTCTCTAAGGTGTCTAAGGATAAGATATTTGATGTCCTTCCAAGTCATTTATAGGATAGGTCTCCAATATTAGTAGAACCAACTCAATCTATCAATTTGGGCATAGAAAAAGAACCCCAGTTGATTCATGTAGCTTAATCATTGTTAGAAGAATAAAAACAAGAATTTACCAAATTCTTAATAGAGAAGAAGATCAACTTTGCATGGAAATATTTAGATATGCCAGGGCTAGATCCTGATCTCATCATGCATCATCTTTCAATAGCTCCATGAGTCAAACCTATTAAACATAAGTTGTGTAAAATGCATCCACATGTTGCACTCCTAGTAAAGGTTGAGTTGGAAAAGTTACTAAAAGCCAAATTTATCTAAGTCATAGATTATGCAAAGTGGATCTCAAACATTGTTCTGCTTTCAAAACTAGACAAATCTATAAGAGTATGCACAGACTTCAGAGATGTAAATAAATCATGCCCTAAGGATGACTTTCCACTACCAAACATCGATATGATAATGGACATAACTATGGGATTTGAAATGTACTCTTTAATGGATGGTTTCTCTGGATACAACCAAATCAAGATCACTCTAGAAGATCAAGAGAAAATAAATTTTACTTGTGCATGGGGTACTTTTTAATATAATTTCATGTCATTTGGTCTTAAGAATGCTAGTGCTACATATCAACGAGCTATGACGTCTATCTTCCATGATATGATGCATCAAACCATGGAGGACTATGTTGATGACACCTTCGATAAATCAATGAAAATATCAGAACATCTAGTTGACTTAAGTAAAATACTGGATAGGATGGAAAATTTTAGTCTCAGACTGAACCCTAAGAAATGTACCTTTGGTGTCACTTCAGGAAAACTTCTAGGTTACATTGTTTCAAAGAAAGGAATTGTAGTAGATCCAAAAAAAGTCAAAGCAATCATGAAGATGCAACCTCCTAAAAACATCAGTCAAATGAGGACCTTACAAGGAAGGGTACAATCAATTAGATGCTTCATATCTCAGTAGACAGGCATCTCACAACCTTTCACAAGACATTACATAAAGGTGTGACCTTCTCATGGAGTGAGGAATGTGAAAATAACTTCAATCATATCAAGCAATATTTGGAAAATCCTCTTATTTTGATGCCTCCTATTCAAGGGAAGCCTTTGATATTATATTTCTCCACCACAGATACATCACTGGGGGTATTACTAGTACAACATGATGAAAATAAGGAGAGATTTATCTACTACATCAGTAGAACATTGATAGCTTATGAGAAGAACTATTCCATGATAAGAAAAAGTATGTCTAGCTGTCATCTTTGCATCACAGATGCTAAGACGCTACATGCTAGCTCATACTACACAATTAATAGAAAAAATTGATCCACTGAAGTACTTATTGAGAAAAGATGCCCTAACAGGTAGACTACCGAAATGGGTAATGCTATTGAGTGAGTTTGACATTGAGTATGCTGAAATAAAAGCTATCAAAGGACAAGTCATTGCAGATTAATTAGCTGAGGAACCAATGTTTGATGATCAACCAATGCAAATGGAATTTCCCAATTCCTCTATTATGCACCTATCTTCTAGAATATGGCAATTATTCTTTGATGGATCCCACACATAGAACGGATCTGGAGCTGGCATATTGTTCATAACACCACAGGGTTACTCCATTCCAAAAGCATTTAGAATCAAATTCCCTTGTACCAACAACATAGATGAGTATGAAGCTTTACTGAATGGTATGAAAATAGCACTAGAATGGAGATTAATAGAACTACACATTCATGGAGACTCACAACTGGTCATACACCAAGTCAATGACGTGTATCAAACAAAGAATGTGAAACTTGTTCCATACAAGCACATGGTAGATGACTTAAAGAAATGATTCATATCTATCATGTTTGAATAGATTCCTAGAATGGAGAACAAGGCTACCGACGCTATGGAAACACTATCATCTTTACTAAAATAGTCCGAACATGAGCTCCTGGTGGAAGCATTATCATTCCCTGCCTATGATTCTCCCAAAACCCACATGATTTGTAATGTTGTTGGTCATGATTCCTCCTACTAAAAAACCATATAATCCTACCTTTGTGACCAAAACATCCCTAATACCTTTTACCATCATGACAAATATTACCTTATCCGAAATGCATCACGATATGTCATCATTGGTATGATTTATACAAACGAAGTCTGGATGGTACACTTCTTAGGTTTTTAGAATGTGAAGAGTCTCAACGCACATTAGAGGAAGTCCACGAAGGTATTTTTGGATCACATTCCAATGGTTTAACACTAGCTCAAAAACTCATTAGGGCTAGGTACTATTGACCAGACATGGAAAAAGAGGCCATAAAATATGCTAAAAACTATCAGAAATGTCAAGTCCATGGAAACTTGATTCATGCACCAAGTAGAGATTTGATTCCCTTTTCAACACAATGGCCTTGTCAACAATGGGCCTTTGATCTCATAGGGGCTATCTACCCTCATTCTTCTAATAATCACACGCATATAATCATAGCAATAGATTATTTCATGAAATGGGTTGAAGCAGTTCCTTTAACACAGGCCACAGGAAAAGAAATCTCTATGTTTATACTAAATTATATCATTTGCAAATATGGTATACCACACTCCATCATCATAGAAAATAGAGGGAAATTCAAGAATAAAGACCTAGATTCCTTATGCTCAAAATTCAAGATTACTCAACATTGGTCATCCATTTACTATGCTCAAGGGAATGGACAAGTAGAAGCATCCAACAAAAACTTATTGAAAATCTTGCATTGTATAGTCAACAAGACAGGAAGAGACTAGCATCTGATGATAAATCTAGCTCTTTGGGCCTATAGAACAAGTATCAGAATGCCCACTGGGGCTACTTCTTTTTCTTTAGTATATGGGGTTGAAGCGGTGTTGCCTATTGAGGTTGAAATCCCATCACTATGAATCACAATGCATGGTCTAATAACCGATGATGATTACAAAGTGTCTAGGTTACAAGAACTTGAACTACTAGATGAGCGTAGACAAGCTGCGTATGATCATCTCAGAGTATATCAAAAAAGAATGTTTATAGGCTACAATAAGAAAGTCAGACATAGAGAATTTTAGGTTGGCAATCTAGTCTTGAGAGAGAATACTAAAAATCAATCCCATTGAGAATGGAAGGGGAAGTTTGAACCCAACTGGCTAGGTCCCTTTGTTATCACTACTTCTTTTGGCTCTAGAGCCTATCAACTCTCAATGACTGAAGGAGAATAGCTCTGAGAACCAATCAACATTCTCCATCTGAAGAAATTCTATGCCTAAGGCATTAAGTATATGATCAATGTCCTGAAAAAAGCATAAAAATACAAAAAAAATGAAAAGATGAAAAATACAAAAAAGAAGAAAAAGAAAAGTGCCTTGGTGAAAACTTGGTAAATAGGCACCTTGGTAGAAAAAATAGAATCTCATCCAAGATGGTTAAAACCTAGCAAATGGGCCCCACTTGTATAAAAATGCTCCATCTATCAGCGCAATCAGTATTTCCCATCTTTCAATACTGATTTAGTTTGTACATATCTTTTGGTTTGCTTTCGCATCCTATTTTCAATAAAGTTGGTCTGAGCACCATCCAGCAAAAGCGTTACTATCCTATCAAAGTTTCAAATTGGGGGTAATCAATGTCAAAACCTATGGCCCTTAGTATCTTCACATGAGTCATATCCAGTCAAGTTCCTTCCAATCTATGTTTGAGTCAATCTGTTTGTCTCCTTACCAGAAAAGGATTATGAACCTAACAAACAACACCTAACAAACAACACAAACAAACAACAACAACAAACGAAAACAATCTTGTGACATACCTTAATCTTTTTGTATGCTAACTGATTCACATTGAGATTTCTTCATATTTTGTCCCCTCAAACTCCTTGATGATGTCCTTTATGGGATTTAGAAAGTGATGAATGGGGGCATTGTAATCTTTTTTTGTCTTCTATTTGTAAGTGACAATCTAATAACTTTGGAAATTTTGGATTGAATTGGTGTCCACTATAAGTGCCTCCATCATGATTTGATGGCCACGTGTACCTCAACCATTCATACCCAGATGCTTCAGGGAAGTTTGATCTAACTTTTGTCTTTTTGAATGATTTCTTAATCCTAATGTGAAACAAGTTACTACCCAAGGATGTGAACGATAAAGGGTCACTACGTAATTCACATAGGACACAAAATGATCTCTACAACTACTTGGTGTGTTTTTCCACAAGGTGTATTCAGGTTATCACAATGTTTATGTTCTAATGCTTATACAAATTGCTATATCAAAATGGACATGATATTCAAGTCATCCTGGCTTTTGTGCCTTGATGCTTATATCTAAATCTGACATCTCAAAATAAAAATAAATATTCATATGTTCATGGTTGCCTAACTAGTGGACATTGTATTAATTATTCTATGTTACCTAAAAATATTTAGTGATGATAAAAATTGACATATGATTAGTGACTAAGTCCTAGGTCTTGCATTTCATCTACATTTGTATTTTGCATGGTTGGATTTCACTCATGATCTGAATAAAGCATTGATGTTTGAGATTCTCTAAATTTGTGATAACAAAAACATCTAAAGGACCGAATGCCACATGAAGGTCCACATCTAATCAGGAAGCAGTCACCATCCTGCGTTAAACATCCACTTTGACAATGACTGAGCACTTGAACTCTACATATACCTACAAAAATATCATGTGTGTCTCTGTATAACATATCATTTTTATAAACATCTCATATCCATTTGTGTAGAAGTTGAGAAATCCAACTTCACAGAACGCCAAGAACACCTGCATGCAAATAACCTATTGCTGAAAGGAAACCAAGAAGACAAAAAAGCAAGAGCTTGGAAAATCTCAGCGGTGTGAGAGAAATTGTATTCCAAGATAATGAAAAAAGAATTACAAGGTTACACCTATAAAGGTGAACAAAACCTTAAATCTAGAAAAGCTAGGTTGCACATTATAATTAATAAAGATATTAATTATAATGTACCTAAGAGAATGCTTCAGTGAAAAAAGAGTCCTAGCACAACTATGAAAGCAGGAAATGGGTCCTGGTAACAAGGCCTGATCTGGTACCTAATACAAGGAAATCTCTGTAAACTAGAGACAAAGGAGAAAACCCAGTGGGAAAAACTCCTCTCCAAAAAGAGATATAAAAGCAAGAAAAAGATAGAAAAATGATTTCAAGAGACTGTCTCAAAGCTATAATTACAATGCATGCTGCCAACCCCCCCGTGAGAGAGGGTCAGGGCTCCAAAGCTCCCCCAAAATGAAAGGACCCCTAGAATAATGAACAAACCACTGTGACTCCAATACAAAGGAGTGAAAGATAGTGAACATTGAAGAGGTACCCTTGAAAGATGAGGTGTCACTGGAAGGCCAAGTTGATGCTCAAAGGAGTAGACATGAGGATCCTAAAAGGGAATCCCCAATGTAGGTGGTATGACAGGTGTGCTGACACTATCAGGAGAGAGGAGATGAGTGTCCTCTATAGAATCCTCAAAAACTGCACCTGGTGGCTCAATGAATGGAGTTGGAGGGTCTGGAAATGCTGAAGAAGAGTCCTACTGAAGAGAAGAAACCCCAATAAGATGAGGTGAGGCAGTCACAGAAGTGGTCTCAGGAACAACACAGAGGTTCAAGTGACCTGACTATCCCACATGATGCTCTGCATAAGAGGAGAGTTGTGCTCTGATAATGGAGTTGGTGGACCAAAGTGTGAGAAGGTGTAGAGATGGGTGGAATGATCAACTATTCCTATAACAACAATGCCACCTGTCACACTATCCCAGATGAAGACTGAATCTGGCATGAACTCAACTTTCTTCCCTGACCCACTTAGTGTAATCTGATAAATCAAGAGAAGGTTTGCAGACAAAGATGGAATATACGATACATCATTGAATGTGCCATCTTGAATGCTGACATAACCTTTCCTATAGACTGTCATGACAGTGTTATTCCCCATGAGAATGTGAGGAATAGGAGAAGCCTCAAAAGAAGAGAAGATCTCTAGAGAAGATGCCATATGGTGAGAAGCACTAGAATCTAGTATCCAAGGGACCTGTGAAGGGGATACAATATAAGCCTGTAATGCATGACCCTGTCCAAAATCCTATCCAGATGTCAAAGATGAGGTAGAAGACTGAAAAGCAGACCCCTGTGAGATAGAAGAGGATGGAGAGGAAATAGTTCTCTTTTGAAGAAGAGCTTGCAAATCTGCAATCTATTTCTCATAGCCATCAAATCTCTTCTGAAAACAATGTGACTCATCATGAGGCCCCTTCTGAAAATAGGAAAATGTAGGGCTCTTAGTCTTCCATTTCTCCTTCTTAGAAGAAGATGGTGGGCCAGTAGAGTGTTGAGAAGAGGAATCAGATGTCTACTTCGGTTTCTACTTCTGTGTATCCTAAGGTGTCTTGGCAAGCAATGCCTATGACTGTGAACCTATAAGTGAATCCATCTGATTGAGCTTGGACTGCTCACAAGTCAACCTATCACAAAAGGTCTCAAAAGAGGGCATAACATGTCATGCACCCAGTGCATCCATAGTGGAGTAGAAGGTAGAAGTGAAAATCTAATAAGGGCCACAAAGCTTTGAGAGTATCAAAAAGATACACTCATCATCTAACTTCTTCTTTCCAGCAACCTGTAAAATAGAACAAAGAGACTTGAACTTCATCAAGAAGTCGTCAATGCTAGTGAATGATTCAGGTACCAAGGAGGTGAACTCTGCATCTCTTTGTAGAACCCTGAACTGATTCATTGTGCCAAACAAGGTGGAAAACTTGTCCCACATATCCCTGGGTGTGGTCAAACCATCCAGGTGGAACAACAACCCATATGAAATGTTCATTGCAATGTGGCCCATTGCCTCATCCATCATATTTCTCTACATAAGAGCCTCATAAGGCCACTGTAGAACTGGCTAAGCTACATCGAGGCATGACCATAACCCTTTTTCCATAAGCAATCTAGTCATCTGTCCTTTCCAAGTGTGATATTTGTGAGGTGTAAGTCAGGCAACAAAAGAGTTCGCCATTGAGAGAAAGAAGAGAGAAGTAGAAGGGTCTTTCTGAAGTAAATTATAGAAATTAAAGAGCACCCTCCCACAAAGTATAATATTATCCCCCGTACACAACAAAAGTACTATGAAAGCACAAAAAAAGAGAAGAAAACCTCGATGCCAGATGTAGAGGAGGAAAATGAAGCCTCTATTTTAACACCAAAAATGAGAGCTTAAATAGCTAAGTTAGACAACCAAACTAGCATCATCATGTCCATCTCAGAAAGACCTTTCCGACGATATTTCATTTTTTGAAAACGGACACTGTATGCACAAGTTATGGCCAAAAAACCAACTAGACCTCTGAAAAGAAGCTCACTGGAAAAAACTAGTCCCGGGAAAAACATTGATTGCCATTGAGAAATTAGTAATTAGAGTAATTATTTAGTTTAATTACTATTTTTTACATATGCTATCTCTTAGGTACATTATAATTAATATCTTTATTAATTATAATGTGCAACCTAACTTTTTTAGGTTTTAGGGTTTTGTTCACCTTTATAGGTTGAACCTTGTAAATACTTTTTCATTATCTTGGAATACAATTTCTCTCACACTACTGAGATTTTCCAAGCTCTTGCTTTTTTGTCTTCTTGGTTTCCTTTCAACAACAGGTTATTTGCATGCAAGTGTTCTTGGCATTCTATGAAGTTGGATTTATCAACTTCCACATGGTATCAGAGCTTCCCTCCTGCTGCCTGGTCTGAGCTTTTGGAGCCATGATTCGAAGATGAAAGCTGCCACTCCTCTGGTCTTTTCTCTGTTGTTTTTTATTGCATCTAGGGGGTCTCTCTTTTTTGGAGCACTTTGGGCAAAAACCAACCTCGCGGTTGCATCTGGAAGGCCCAAAAACCCCTATTTCTATATAAAAATCAACCTATTTGGCCTCCGGAGCTTTTGGGTAAATTTTCTAGCCTATTTGGGTCATACAGCATGCAAAATGAGAAATTTTTTTTAAAAATATCAAAAATCATGCAATTTTTAGTGTTTTTCAAGGTGCAACCAACGTACCACCGCCGCACCACCCCGACACCACCCTACCCGGCCTCCACTCCTCTTGCCGCCTCTGCACCACCCGCCGGCCACTGTGTTGCCCGCCGCCTGGCACAGCAGATGATGTCACCCTAACATCACCTACCGAAAATTTTTTTTGGTAGAATTTTAAAAATTTTCTAGCAATTTTTCACATTTTTCAGCGATTGGCCATTTTTTCCAGCAGATAGGCATTTGATGGTCATACGGCCATCAAATTTTTTCCCGTGCCTGGTTTTTTCTAGGGAGCTTGCATTTTGGGGGTACCTGGGCCTTTTTGGTCTTACAGGGCTCATACAGACTTAAAATTTGACATATGATATATCATCAAAAAGGTCTTTCCGAGCCCGTCACTCTCGTATAGGTTTCATTTTCTGATTTTTCCATTTGATTGTCAGTTTTTTAGTCAAAGATGCCCCTTCTTCTGTGCTCCTGTTCTACTTCTGAAACTCAAGTTTTTTTCTCATTTCTTGTGCTTTCATAGTACTTTATTGTGTATGGGGGATAGTATTATACTTTTTTGGGGGGTTCTCTTTACTTTTTGTACTTTAGTTCAGAAAGACCCTTCTACTTCTGTCTTCTTTCTCTCAATGGTGGACTCTTCTATCGCTCGCCTTACACCTCACAACTATCACACTTGGAAAGGACAGATGACTAGATTGCTTATGGAAAAAGGGCTATGGTCATGTCTCGATGAGAATCAACCAGTTCTTCAAAGGCTTTATGAGGCTCTTATGTAGAGAAACAAGATGGATGAGGCAATGGGCCTCATTGCTATGAACATTTCAGATGGGTTATTGTTCCACCTGGATGGTTTGACCACACCCAGAGATATGTGGAACAAGTTTTCCACCTTGTTTGGCACAATGAATCAGTTCAGGGTTCTCCAGATAGATGTAGAGTTCACCTCCTTGGTTCCTGAATCATTTACCAGCATTGAGGACTTCTTGATGAAGTTCAACTCTATTCGATCTATTTTACAGGTTGCTAGAAAGATGAAGTTAGATGATGAGTGTATCTTTCTGATACTCTCAAAGCTTCATAGCCCTTATCAAATTTTCACTTCTACCTTCTACTCCACTATGGATGCACTGGGTTCATGACATGTTATGCCCTCTTTTGAGACCTTCTATGATAGGTTGACTCGTGAGCACTCCAAGCTCAATCAGATGGATTCACTTAGAGGTTCACAGTCACAAGCATTTCTTGCCAAGACACCTTAGGATACATAGAAGCAGAAACCAAAGCAGACATCTAATTCCTCTTCTCAGCACTCCACTAGCCCACCATCTTCTTCTAAGAAGGAGAAATAGAAGACTGAGAGCCCTACATGTTCCTATTGTCAGAAGGGACCTCATGATGAGTCACATTGTTTTCATAAGAGATTTGATGGCTATGAGAAACAGATTGCATATTTGCAAGCTCTCCTTCAGAAGATCACTATTTCCTCTCCATCCTCTTCCACCTCAGAGGGGTCTTCTTTTCAGTCTTCTACCTCATCTTTGACATCTAGATAGGATTTTGGACAGGGTCATGCATTACGGGCTTCCATTGCATCCCCTTCATAGGTCCCTTGGATACTAGATTCTAGTGCTTCTCACCATATGGCATCTTCTCCAGAGATCTCTTCTTTTGAGGCTTCTCCTATTCTTCACATTATCATGGGGAATAACACTGTCATGACAGTCTGCGAGAAAGGTTCTGTCAGCATTCAGGATGGCACATTCAATGATGTATTGTATGTTACATCTCTTTTTGCAAACCTTCTCTCAATTTATCAGATTACACTCAGTGGGTCAAGGAAGAGAGTTGAGTTCACACCAGATTCAGTCTTCATTTGGGATAGTGTGATAGGTGGCATTGTTGTGATAGGGATAGTTGATCATTCCATCCATCTCTACACCTTCTCACACTTTGGTCCACCAGCTCCATTATTGGAGAAAAACTCTCCTCTTACGTGAGAGCATCATGTGGGACAGTCAGGTCACTTGAACCGCTGTGTTGTTCCTGAGACCACTTCTATGACTGTCTCACCTCATCTTGTTGGGGTTTCTTCTCTTTAGTAGAACTCTTCTTCAGCACTACCATGCCCTCCAGCTCCATTCATCGAGCCACCAGGTGTAGTTGTTGAGGATTCTATAGAGGACACTCATCTCCTCTCTCCTGACAGTGTCAACACACCTATCATATCACCTACATTGGGGATTCCCTTTTAGGATCCTTGTGTCTACTCCTTTGAGCATCAGCTCGGCCTTCTAGTGACACCTCATCTTTTGAGGTTACCTCTTTAGTGCTCACTGCCTTTCACTCCTTTGTATTGGTGTCATGGTGGTTTGTTCATTAATCTAGGGGTTCTTTCATTCTAGGGGGGCTTTGGAGCATTGACCCTCTCTCATGGGGGGGTTGACAACACGCATCGTACTGATGCCTTTGAGAGAGTCTCTTGAAGTCATTTTTTGTCTTTTTCTTTCTTTTATCTCTTTTTGGAGAGGAGTTTTTCCCACTCAGTTTTCTCCTTTGTCTCCGATTTACATAGATTTTCTTGTATTGGATACCTGATCGGGCCTTGTTGTCGGGACCCATTTCCTGCTTTCATAGTTGTGCTAGGTTATCTTACCTCTCGAGCTTCACTTAAGGGGGGGTGTTAGAGTAATTAGTTAGTTTCATTACTCTTTTTTACTTAAGCTATCTCTTAGGTACATTATAATTAATATATTTATTAATTATAATGTGCAACCTAGCTTTTTTAGGTTTTAGGGTTTTGTAGAAGTTGAGAAATCTGTGTAGAAGTTGAGAAATCCAACTTCACAGAATGCCAAGAAGACCTACATGCAAATAACCTATTGCTAAAAGGAAACCAAGAAGACAAAAAAGCAAGAGCTTGGAAAATCTCAGAGGTGTGAGAGAAATTGTATTCCAAGATAATGAAAAAAGAATTAGAAGGTTCAACCTATAAAGGTGAACAAAACCCTAAAACTAGAAAAGCTAGGTTGCACATTATAATTAATAAAGATATTAATTATAATGTACCTAAGAGAAAGCTTAAGTGAAAAAAAAGTAATGAAACTAACTAATTACTCTAACAATTTGCATACATACATGTGCATCCATAAAACATTAACAAAAATCATACATCACATAAAATTTCTATCATCTATCATTGCATTGCATGTTTATACAATCAAAGTAAAGATTCATTGCATATTCATAGTATTTAATAGTGAAAGGAAAGCATTTCATACATTTGCATGACATGGTACAACATCATAATTTAAAATATACAGTGCCATTAGTCTGGATGTCCGTACTGCCAAGGTCTCTAATACCGTCAGTTGCGCTCAAATTGATGAGAAGACACATGCACTTTCATTTTCATTTCGAGGGCTCCACAAGGTCTTCTAAAGTCAAAAGGTTAAAATGATTTGAAAATGACCTTTTTGGGCCTTATTAGGTTTTGATCTAATTTTTCAAAGTTCTCCATTTTTCGTGAAAATTGCACCCCTAGCTAATTTCGGCGTTCTGAATCCATTTTCGAGATCAAACTCAAAATCTGAGATCATTTTTATTGTCAAAATCATGATTTCAAATTTTTGGACCCAGGACGGCCAACTGCTTGCATAATTGACCTTCATAACATCAAAGGAATCCAGTATTCAACTTAACTAATTATTGTACATCAAACTCTTTGAATTTCAACTTGGTCAACCATGGTCAACTCATGATCAAACCTAGTTAAACATGGTCAATAAGACCTCTAAACATTGGAGAATGCATCTCTGAATGTGCATAACTATTTCTCAAATTGATTACATCACCTCTAAACAAAATCACACTGGCTTTCATGCCAGATTTCAATTTTCATCCTGAAGGGGGCATGGTATTACACATCAATAATCAAATCTGTCAACCAAATTTCCTTTAGTGATCAAGACAACAACCACGTCTAGTTATTGATTTATTAAAAGTCCAAATTGCTTGGGGCATATCAGATTCATCAAAATGCATATCAATTTGGTGTTCTTTCACAAGTCGTAAATTGTATCAGCTCTTCGTAACCATCGATTCTTTAGTGTTATTTCCTTGATTCTTTGTAACTGAAGGGTTCAGATTTGACATCCTTTTGATTCATTTATACAATCAGGTCTAGAGTTAGGAAAATCACTTCTTCATAATCGTAAGGTTCAGAATCAAGTTTTTTGACACTTCTTCATAATGACCTATTCATTGTTGCTACTATTAACATCATCTCGATTCTCTAGTCAATCAAGCCCTAAATCAACATCTTCTAATCAATCGATCGATATCTGTCTCGAAATCAGTTACTCTTTCAAGATCAGTTTCTCAACCACATAACTGAGTGTACAACATCATCAAAAATATATTAATCTTTGAACCACTGCACTTTGCACAGTAATTCAAAGAGGTGCAAAATGTAATACCCAAAAATGGGCTTAAGTACCATTGACCTCCTACATTGACAAATCGATCAAAATCAACATAAAAGTCCTAACATAAGGCACATCTGTACATCAAATTATCAAAACCCTAATCGATTTCTATCTTAATTCTGCATTGGGAAATATTCCTAATTCATCCTAATTACTTCTAATTAAATATTATTTGGCAATAAACAATGTTTTATTTATCATAGGTGCAATTAATCAAATATGTTGAATATTTGATTAATTAAACTTAATTCTGCCACTTAATTAATTAATTAGATTTAGTTGCATTTAATCCTAATTAATATTATTTTTATTTGACAATAAATCAAATTCCTAGAAATAATTGATTAAATCAAATTATCTATTTTAATGATATAGTTTTGGGATAAAGTTTGATTAAATAATTGATTAACCCACAAATCAATTGTTTTTATTCAAAAATCAGTTAAGTTGAGAATAAATCACTTGAATTATTAAATAAATTCATAATGATGATGGATCACAGAGTGTGATCCAAAATGTTGATGCTAAAAATACACACAATTGAATCCAGAAATTTATCTCATTACTAATGGATTGTGGAAATCTCATGCTATTAAATTCATAATTATCCATGCACAATCAGAAAAGTAGTTAAACTCTAAATCAACAAATCAATTCAATTTGTTAACTTTTTAGACTCAACATGTGATTGTGAGTTAAAAAGTGATCTAGACTTCTGATTTGAGTTAAAAAGTTGATTTTGCATGATTTTGTGAGTTAAATCTTTTTGATTTTCTGATAACTCAACAATCAATTTGAGTTGATTAGGGAGAGATTTTAGCTTTCCATGAGTTCTCACAGAACCTAGATTTCTATATAAATGAGGCTCAGTCCTTCACAAACGATCCTCCAACTTTGAACCTAGAGAATCTTGCTCGTGCGATCTAGCGATTTGTGAGATTGTGTTATTTTGGAATTCTTGTTATTATTTCAATCATTTTCATAGAAATTCATATCATTGTTAGACTAGATCGCATTCATTTCCATACAATTCTAGATCAATTTTCATACAGATTTTCATCCATATTGCATAGAAAAATAAAAAATATAGCTTAATCTGCATCCATATTTTATTTGTTCTTCATCATTAAATCATTCGTTTAGGTGTTGCATTGTCACTGATCTTGGTCTAATTTTGAGAATACCATACTCGCATCTACTAGAAGGTAGTAAATCACCTAATTAGCAATATTTGTCCTATTTGCATATTTTATGATTTGCTAACCTCTAATATTTTACTAAAGTGTTGTGTCCGCAACTAGGTACAGTTTCACACACATAGGTGATAGACAATGACATTATAGTAGAATAAATTGATATGATTGTTCATTCCCTTGAGGATACTTTACCTTCTATTCATCTTAATCATTTTCCCTCTACCAATGAATCCTTAATGAATGATGACCATTCTCTTAAGATGCTCCCCTTTTTGAGGATATTTTGGAGCAAGAGGGGGAAATTATAGAAACTTTTCTTAATATCACCTTACCATTATTTGACATCCCTTTTAGAGATGAAGCATTCACAAAGCTCCCTAATCCCTATTCTAAACATTTTCTTACTTATGAGGATACCTTGGAAGAATAAGATAATATAATTACTTGCTTCCTTGATGGTCTCTCTTCAAGTGATAAAAATTTAAACAATCAAGATCTTGATTAAGTCAATGTTGTCAATGTTTTGGGTATTGAAAAACCTAAGGTCATTGTTCATGTTCATAAAGATACCCTTCCCACTCAAATAAACCAATTGTTATTGTGAAAGGTGATCAAAAACCTAATTCTAATGTGGTTGATCACACTTATAACATAAGAAACAATGGACAACCTACAAGTTTGGTTGTTCCTCCATCTCTTCCTACTTCTCAACCAATGCTTCCTTGTACACCCCATCTTGCTCAAAATATTGGAAAGGAGCATGATTTAGTAGAACAACTCTATGCTACTCCTTCCAAGATATGTCTTTGGGAGATTCTTCAAAATTCACTTACATATTATGAAGCATTACAAAAATCCTTGAGAAACATGACTTCTCCATCTCTTATATACAAGCTAATATAACTTTCATATTAGAATGCATGAATGTGACTAATATAAAATCCCAAATCATGTTTTCTCAAGATGAGTTGTCTCCTAAAGAAATTCAAGATCAACATGATTCCCTTGTGGTTTCTTTCCTTATCAATGGTAATCCTATTCAAATAAATTTAGTTGATAATGGATATGGTCTTAATATGTGTAGTATTGATTTGTTGAATAAAATTGAGGTGGATATTTTACCAATTAAACCTTATTCTATTCCTATCCATGAGCTTGATAATTTGTCTAAATAAACCTTGGGTATTATCACTTTACCTATTCCTCTCCCCCTCTCACTTCCTCCCTCTCACTTCCCCTCACTTTCCCTCTCACTCCCTCTCCCTCTCCCTCTCCCCCTCCCCCTCTCACTCCCCCCCTCCCCCTCACACTCACACTCCCACTCCCACTCCCACTCTCACTCTCACTCCCACTCCCTCCCCCCTCTCTATCTTAGTTTCCCTCCTACTCCATTTCCCTCTCCCTCTCCCCCCTCTCTATCTCACCCCTCCCACTACCCCTCTCTTCTTCCTTCCCCCTCCCACTCCCTCCTCCCTCTCCCCCTCTCCCCCTCCCTCCCACTCCCTCCCTCCCCCTCCCAATCCTTCCCTCACTTCCCCTCCCACTCCCTCTCTCTCTATTCCCCCTCTCCTTGTCCCCCTCTCACTCCCTCCCTCTCCCTCCCTCTCCCTGTCCTCCTCCTCCCTCTCTCCCTCTCACTTCCCCACCCCATCTCCCTCCCACTCCCCTCTTACTCCCCTCTCCTTCCATCCTCTCTCTCTCTCTCTCTCTCTCTCTCCATCTCTTATCCCTTCCCCCTCTCACTACCTCCTTTCTCTACCCCTCCCACTCTCTCTCTCTCCCTCTCCCTCCCTCCCTCCCTCCCCCTCTCTCTCCATCTCCCCCTCCTACTCCCCCCTCTCCCACTCCAAATCCCTCCCTCACTTCCCCTCCCACTCTCTGTCCCTCTCCCTCCCTCTCTCCCCCTCCCCCTCTGCCTCCTACTTTCCCCCTCTCCCCCTCCCTCTCTGCCTCCTACTTTTACCCTCTCCCCCTCCCTCTCTACCTCCTACTTTTCCCCTCTCCCCCTCCCTCTCTGCCTCCTACTCCCCCTCTCCCACTCCCTCTAAACAATCCTACTCCCCCCCTCTCCCACTCCCTCTCCACCTCCCACTCCCCTCTCTCCCTCTCCCTCTCCACCTCCTACTCCCCCCTCTCCCGCTCCCTCTCCACCTCCTACTCCCCCCTCTCCCACTTCCATTCCCTCCCCTCTCCCTCCCAATCCTTCTACCTCCCCCTCCCTCCTTCCTCTCCCCCTCCCACTCGCTCCTTCCTCTCCCCCTCCCTCCCCCTCCCTCTCCCCCTCCTACTCCCCCCTCTCCCTCTCCCACTCCCAATCCCTCCCTCCCCCTACCTCTTCGCCTCCCCCTCCCTCTCATGCTCCCACTCCCTCTCCCACTCTCAATCCCTCCCCCTCTCACTCCTTCCCCCTCCCACTCCCTCCTTCCTCTCCCCCTCCCACTCACTCTCGCAC
The DNA here is from genome assembly GCA_027943335.1 of Chamaecyparis obtusa. Taxonomy (NCBI): domain Eukaryota; kingdom Viridiplantae; phylum Streptophyta; class Pinopsida; order Cupressales; family Cupressaceae; genus Chamaecyparis; species Chamaecyparis obtusa. Next base: position 130,123 of record BSBK01008496.1, read on the forward strand.
TCTCTCCCTCTTCATCCCTCACTCTCCCTCCCTCTCCCCCTCCTACTCCCCCCTCTCCCACTCCAAATCCCTCCATCACTTCCCCCCACACTCTCTCTCCCTCCCCCTCCCTCTCCGCCTCCTACTCCCTCTCTCTCTCTCCCCCACTCTCTCTCCCTCCCCCTCCCTCTCCCCCTCCTACTCCCCCCTCTCCCACTCCAAATCCCTCCATCACTTCCCCTCGCACTCTCTCTCCCTCCCCCTCACTCTCCACCTCCTACTTCCCCCCTCTCCCACTCCCTCCCTTCGTCCCCCTCCCTCTCCACCTCCTACTCCCCCCTTATCCCACTCCCTACCCCTCCTACTCCTTCCCCACCTTTTACTCCCCCCTTCTCCCACTCCCACTCCTTCCCCCTCCCCCTCCCTCCTTCCTCCCCCACCCACTCCTTCCTCCCCCCTCCCCCACCCACTCCTTCCCCCTCCCTCCTCCCTCTCCCCTCCTACTCCCCCCTCTCCCACTCCAAATCCCTCCCTCACTTCCCCTCCCACTCTCTCTCCCTCCCTCCCCCTCCCTCTCTGCCTCCTAATTCCCCCCTCTCCCACTCCCTCTCTACCTCCTACTCCCCCCTCTCCCTCTCCCACTCCCTCCCCCTCCCACTCCTTCCCCCTCCCACTCCCTCCTTCATCTCCCCCTTCCACTCACTCCTTCCTCTCCCCCTCCCTCTCCTCCTCCTACTCCCCCCTCTCCCACTCCCAATCCATCCCTCACTTCCCCTGCCACTCTCTCCCTCCCCCTCCCTCTCCCTCTCTGCCTCCCACTCCCTCTCACGCTCCCACTCACTCTCACTCCTTCCCCCTCCCACTCCCTTCTTCATCTCCCCCTCCCACTCGCTCCTTCCTCTCCCCCTCCCTCCCCCTCCCTCTCCCCCTCCTACTCCCCCCTCTCCCACTCCTAATCACTCCCTCACCTCCCCTGCCACTCTCTCCCTCTCCCTCCCACCCCCTCCCTCTCCACCTCCCACGCCCTCTCACGCTCCCGCTTGCTCTCCCTCTCTTAATCCTTCCCCCTCCCACTCCCTCCTTCTCCCCCTCCCCCTCCCTCCTTCTCCCCCTCCCTCCTTCCTCTTCCTCTTCCTCTCCCCCTCCCACTCCTTCCTTCCTCTTCCTCTTCCCCTTCCACTCTCTCTTCCACTCTCTCCCTCTCCATCCCTATCTCCCCCTCCCTCTCCACCTCCTACTCGCCCTCTCTCTCCCTCTCCCTCCCCCTCCCTCTCTACATCCTACTTCCCCCCCTCTCCCACTCTCTCTCCCTCTCCCTTCCCCTCCCTCTCCACCTCCTACTTCCCCCCTCTCCCACTCCCTCCCTCTGTCTACCTCCCTCTTCACCTCCTACTCGCCCCATCTCCATCTCCCTCTCCCTCCTCCTGCCTCATTCCTCCTTCCTCCCCGATCCCACTCCCTCCCTTTGTCCCCCTCCCTCTCCACCTCCTACTTCCCCCCTCTGCCAATCCCTCCCTAACTTCCCCTCCCACTCTCTCCTTCTCCCTCCCTCCCTCCCCCTCCCTCTCCCCCTCCCACTCCCCCTCCCTCTCGCCCTCCTCCTCACTCTCTCACTCCTTCCCCCTCCCACTCCAAATCCCTCCCTCACTTCCCCTCCCACTCTCTCTCCCTCTCCCTCCCCCTCCCCCTCGCCCTCCCTCTCCCCCTCCTACTCCCCCCTCTCTCACTCCAAATCCCCCTCACTTCCCCTTCCTACTCTCTCTCCCTCTCCCTCCCCCTCCCTCTCCGCCTCCTACTTCCCCCCTCTCCTAATCCCTCCATCCATCCCCCTCCCTCTCCACCTCCTACTTCCTCCTTCCTCTTCCTCTCCCCCTCCCACTCGCTCTCCCTCTCCATCCCTTCCTCCCCCTCCCTCTCCCCCTCCTACTCCCCCGTCTCCCACTCCAAATCCCTCCCTCACTTCCCCTCCCACTCTCTCTCCCTCTCCCTCTCCCTCCCTCTCCACCTCCTACTTCCCCACTCTCCCACTCTCTCTCCCTCTCCCTCTCCACCTCCTACTTCCCTTCTCTCCCACTCCCTCCCTTTGTCCCCCTCCCTCTCCACCTCCTACTCCCCCCTCTCGCTCCTTCCTCTCCCCCTCACTTCTTCCCCCTCTCCCATCCCCCTTCCACTCCTTCCCCCTCCCACTCGCTCCTTCCTCTCCCCCTCCCTCCCTCTCTCCCCTCTCCCACTCTCAATCCCTCCCTCACTTCCCCTCCCACTCTCTCCCTCTCCCTCTCTCACCCTCCCTCCCCCTCACTTCCCTTCCCACTCTCTCCCTCTCCCTCCCTCCCTTCCTCTCCCTCTTCCGCTCTCACTCCCTCCCCCCTCTCACTCCTTCCCCCTCCCACTCCCTCCTTCCTCTCCCCCTCCCACTCGCTCTCCCACTCTCTCCCTCTCCATCCTTCCCCTCCCCTCCCTTTTCCACTCCAAATCCCTCCCTCACTTCCCCTCCCACTCTCTCTTCCTCTCCCTCGCCCTCCCCCTCCCCCTCCCCCTCCTAGTCCCTCTCCCTCTCCCCCTCTCATCCTCCCTCCCACTCCCATTCCCTCTCCCCCTCAGTTCTCCTCCCTCTCCCTCCTCTTCCTCCCCCTCCCACTCCCTCTTCCCCTCACTTTTCCTCCCACTCCCTTCTCCCTCTCCCACTCTCTCTCCCTCTCCTTCCCCCTCTCTCTCCCTCTCCCTCCCTCCCCCTCCGCAACAAAATGTCAAAACTCAAATACTCATTTTGAATATATATAAAAAAATAGAAATAAAAGTAAATTCAATTTTGAACATACAAATTGAATAAAATATAAGACAATATATAAAATTCTAAATAAATTTTAAAATAATCGCATGCCCCACATAAACAATAAATTTATCATATTAGAATGAATAAAAAAGTTCAAATACACACTTCAAAATAAACACACTAAATAAACATATTAGAACACCATAAATTTACTCCAACACAACATTACAGTCATATACCTCGCTCTATTCTAGGCAGTTTACTAGAACCTCTTTTAGGACTATAATTAGTTCTCCACGACAATGTTCTCACCAAGCAAGTTACTCATTAGCAAGTTGGAAAAGAGGTGAGAGAGTGGAATGGAGTATTCTAACTTACTAAGATTCTCTTACTGGTGATAAAATAGACAAACCAAACCAGGATAAATGTTGTCCTATAGCTGCCTGATTTGCTTTTAAAACAAGGTAAGATTAATAAACATTCAGATAAACCAGTGAATAATAGATCATTTTAAAGAGAACGCAGATGGGCTAGTAGATGGTCCATCAAAGCACCATCATGAGATTTTCAATTATCAAAGGAAATGAACACACAGACATAGCCAAGACAAGACTGAAATACAAAATCTGTACATAGAGGGATCACAGGTCGAAAGCAATGGATTTTTTCACTCAATGAAGTCAAAACACTGTCATCGATCAAAAAACAAAAGTCAAAACACTGGCAAAACACTAGGGAATCTTGTCAAACAGGCATACATGCCAAAAGTGGAGGCAAAGAGAAGCAAAACAACCATTTGGCAAATTGAATCTTAAATCTAAAATCGGCACACAATGCACAAAATACTATAACATAACATAAATACTGCACAAAATTTCAATTTTCCAAATGTCCAAATGCTAACATTCAGTAATCTGTATTGCAAAGAATCAACTGTGACCAGAAAATTCTATTTAATTGGGTACACAGCACGTAAAGTAACACCCAAATAAACTAGAATGCAATTACATAAAAGCTGAAGGATCAGCCAAGAAAAGAAGGAACGATTCTGCTATTGATTTATGAAGAAAGACCAAAAAAAAATTGAAAAAAACAGCCGTAAATTAAAGCTAAGACTACACAATTCACTGCTTTGAAAGATGAAATATGAAATTACACAATTAAATTGCTAAATGAGCCATGCATTACGGATAGGAACCAACTCATGCAAAACTGAAAATTAAAGCTAAGACTACGTCTAAAAGTACTGTTCCAGCAGTTTAATATTGAGCATGAATGAAGACTAGGTAAAACTAAAGAAGGCCTGTTTAATATTGAGCTGGAACCGCAGTTTAATATTGAGCATGAACAGAGAGCCTGATATGATACTTTCACACCAACATCCATGCTAATTATGATAGAATGACGATTGGAAAAGGGGAAATGATTTAAATGTTTTCCCATCAAACAAACACCCAACGCTTCCTTTTCAAGTAAACTATGTGGGTGCTCTCCAAAATGCCATGAAAGCACTACTCCCTAAAATGTAGCATGAATAATTGTGGATTGTCAAGATGAAACCACTACGCAAATGTATTGCCTTCTATAGCCTCAGTTTTCACTCTTTGTTTTCCTTATTTCTGTCAGTCTCAAGTTTCAATAGTGTTTCCCAATATACCAATTTATGTGGATTGCTTCCATTTTTATTTTTCATGAAATACTTATAAAAGAATTGCAACAAATATGATAATACACTAAACTAGAAAACCAATGACACACTATCATTTCATTTTTGCATTTACCTATTTTACTGGAGTAGTAGCACTCTTTCTTTTATGGCTACTGTCTTTAATGGAGATCCCAAAGAAATCTAGATAAAAAGCCACTTGGATAATATGGAAGCCTATGTGACAATGAGCAAATTTGACTGGATCACAGGCATAAACTATTCCATCAACAAATAAGCAGATGAGATTAATTTCAATGATATATTTTTATCTATAAATTTGAATAGTATGTATCCCAATGTTGTGATGGTCAAGTTATAATTTGTTATGAACATTTAAAATCTCATAAAGTGCTATCATTGACTACAAATTTATTGCTATTAGGGGAGAAAATGTTCTTATCTACAACTCCCTCTCTTAAAAAACTAATCAGTAATTCAAATGATAAGTAGAGGACTTCTGTTTATAAGTTCCACTCTAAAAAAAAATATAGTAAATTTGAATGATAAATAGAAATTATATCTATAAAATTAAAAGTTATTCAATCTTAAGAGATTTCCACAATCTATTAGAAATGATGTTGTTTTTACACAATCCATTACACTATTTCTAAATTTGATTGTGTACAAATTATTATTATTATTAGATGAGAAGAGAGGATGCTCCTGTATACAACCTAATATACTGGTTAGTTCAAAATTAAAAGAATTAGATATTCTAATCTTAAAACATCATTTTTCAGGAACATGCAAAAGTAAGAGTCAATTAGATGCTACTAAGTCAGGCATAATTGTTGCATTTCAATATAAGAAACTTGAAAAACAGAGGAGCCCCTAAAAACTACAGAGGCCAGCAAGCCTCATGAGAAGAAAAGAAACCGGCCTTAAAAATACTGCATATTGCTATTGCACTAAAAACTGGTTGTAGTAGAAGACATATATTAAATATCCTCTGCACTAGAAGAATGATTTGATATGAAAAGCAAACTAATTGGACAGAAGCATTATAATTCTACAGTCAAATTTTTGGAACCATAAAATTTGTCTGCCAAGCAAACAGAAGTGAACACATACCAGTGTTTTTAATGCCGTAAGAGGAGTCTCATTTGAATCGCCAGTCTGTACATAAAGTCACCAAGAATAGTAAAATTGTTTGTTATAGCCTTCCGGCTCTGTCAAAGAATCATTAACTCTACTTTCAGAAAATAATGACCAACATTAACTCTATTTTCAAATGCAAAGAATCAACCAGAAAATTCTATTTAATTGGGTACCTTACTGAGCACAGCACAACACCCACTATTACTAAATAGAAAGTAATGTAATCTTAAAAAATCCTCACTAAAAATCTGATCAAAATGAAACTAAACTAACAAATTAATTTAACTAAAACTAAATTAAATACCAAAAATGGTAGTTTAATTGTCATAAGTGTGAAGTTCAGGATGTGATCCAACCGGCAGCAAGTATGAAAATGATGAATATATGTTGGACTCTGTGCTTAATTTGTCCATAACAGGGGAGGCCTATGCGATACATTTACACGACCTTGCTTGGCCTCTTGTCTGTCTGGATCTCAATGCTCTATTTCTTGAACTTGAAAAGGAACCTGGATTGTTGCAATTAGCTAAAGATGGTGGAAATTTGGATGATTCTCTTTCAATCAATCCTGCAGGCAGAGGAACAATGCACAAATGCCCTAATCCGTATGCATGTAGAAGGTGAAAGCAGCTCACATGATCTTTCAGTCTTTACTTCTGAAGGGGAAGAAATCCAACAGAATGAATACCCCTGTAGCCCTAAGCCCAAGGAGGTAGAAGATTCATCCACCCGATGCCTCAAGGACGAGAGGTACAGTGAAGCAGCCTGCAGGAAGATGGGTGATTTCTTTGTAGAGATTTTCAACTTCAAACAATTTTCAAAGGCTCACAAACGGACAGCTCAGGGGTCGAGTCTCAGACTGAATGTTGAAGACGAAAGTAAGGCGGGGATTTCTAAATTTGTTGAAGCCAAGCTGCGAGCATCCATTCGAAATGAACCTGCAGATTGATATCAAAGATTTGATCATCAGCCACAAATTAATAGGAGAGGGATCAGGTGTAGCTGTATACCATGGATGAGGAAATGCAAGCGGAAGTTGATGTTCATGCAAAGCTGTATAACCCTTTTATTGTTCAATTGATAGGTGTCTGTGTTACAGGGACATGCTGTTATCATGTCATAGAGTTGGTGAACTCCAGCTTGGATTCAATTCAATTCCAATTGCAGTGGACACGATGCTGCAAGTATCTTCATAGCCAAAAAATCATGCATATGGATCTTAAAGCAGCTAATGTCCTCATGCAACCTTCATCAGTACCAGAATTCAGATACCAAGGGTATGGACGAATTAAGCTTTATGAAAATGGTGAATATATGAAAATGATGAATATATGTTGTGTTGGAAGTTCTGTTGTGTGCAGAGACAGGTAGCTGATCTTGAATCATCTTGACAATTCAAGAGCCACCACAGGGGAAATATTATGAGCATTGGGGACGGGAAATATTCTGGATTCACAATCAGAATCGGCAGAGCAAATTCACAATAAGAATCGGCAGAGCAATCTTAACAGCAATATCCACAGAATCATCTTCACAAGGTATCCTTTGCCATTCTCTCTTTTATCTTTTGCCAAGAAATGATAAATCAATCCTATTTATAGACTGTAATTGAAGAGATCGACACATTGAATAGAGGAAAAGTAAAGATTCCCTAACGGTAATATTTTTTTCAAAAAATGGAAGGCCCTTATATAAAAGGCTTTTGAAATCGAGCTTGTTTTCTTAACGGTAAATATTTAAAAAACAAAAAACAAAATAAAAGCGAGACACTTATATATAAGGCTTTTGAGTTCGAGTTTTTTTCCTTAAAAAAATAAAAAACAAAATAAAAGTGAGACTATTTTTGCACTTTTTGATGGTATAAGATTGAATTTTTTAGATCGTATGGATTGACATGTTTATTTTTGTAAAACTGTAAATATGACACTTTAAATTATTAATAAACAGTAAAAATGACACTGTAAATATGAAGATAGGGATATGGTAATCAACGCTATCCCAACAATTAATTTAACTAAAAGTTTTACATGAAGAGCAAGCCTTAAGGGCGAGATTGTGTAATATTTCTTAGGTGTGGATGAATAAGATAATGCAGGCATTTTAAGGAGGTTGAATGGGATAGGGTTTGAATCCATTTGAAGATCTAAAGACCCTCGTGTACAACTAATGAAGCATAAAGGACATGCACAAGTGATAGAAGGAGAAAATGATAAAGAAGGATTTGTCCCAAGCCTTGAATAGGAATAGAGGGTTGAAGAGAAAAATCAAGGACAAGTAGTTTGAGAGGCTTTCTCACTGCTTTGACACCCTAGAATTTTTGATAAAGATTTTATGAACCCAAAATGTATGCATGCAAGTACCAAGCTATAGGAATTAGAATAGATAGAGGTTGGGGTGGTTGAGAATCATATTAACTTTCAAGGGGAGGACATGTTGGCTCAAAAGGAAATTGATCAGCCCATGGGTGATCTATGTGATTTGGGTCTCTCCAAAACAAATGAAACACTCAAGGATATGACTTGAAGTGAGTGTCACTAATCTAAGGGATGGTAGTAAAACACAACCAATACTTTCTTTGAAATAAAATAATTTCAAAATGAATATCCTAGATAAGTTTACTAAGATTAGAAGAAAGAAAGATCAAGAGAATAATAAATTGATGGAAGATAAATTACTAGAATTATGGGTTGTTAAGACCACTGATTCCCACTTTTCCAACTCGTAGAGATGATAACTTTATCATGAATGCAAGGTGTTGAACAACATTCCTAGAAAAAAGGTTGTTAGGGAATTTACAAGAGTTCATTCTCCAAATGTGATAATTATTCAAGAATTCAAGTTATTTGTGGAAGACATGGCTAACATTTCTCCCAAGCTCTGGTGGGGGGGGTGGGGGGGGGGCGGGACTGAAAGTTAATTGGTGCCTAGAAGAAAATGCTAAAGGAATATTCCCACCTATAAGATCTTCATACGCTCATTCCTTATAGGTGGATTTTTAATAGGTATTCTCTTTCAATGATCACTTCTAGTTTTGACACTAGAGAAATACTCTTGTTTACCAATGTTTATTCTACAAGTAACTTTGTTGGGAAGACTAGATTTATGGCTCGTGCATTAGACATGTGAGATCTTTTAATTATCTTTGGCCTTGGATTTTGGTGGGAGATTTTAATGCAATCACTAGTTTGGAGGACAAAATAGGAGGAATTGAACTTGGCTTGATTCATCCTCATATTTTCTTAAAGAGAATAAGCTCATTATGCATTTGGTTAATACTAAGTCATGGAACTATGAGTCACTTGGTGCAATATGGGGTATAGAGAAGATTTCATTTTTGATATTATGTTTACTTTGTCAGCAATTTCAAACTGATCCATCCAGCATTGTCCAGATGCTTCAAAATTTGGTTCATAAGTATTTTGTGGTAAACAAGTGGAATGTTCATAATCCAAAGCAATCTATTCTTATTCTGGAAGTATCAAGAAATCATTTTGGGTATAGAAGGGAGATAGTGGTTTGGTTTTTTGGTTCGGACCTATCTTGAGGATAATCATTACCATTTCCATTTTATATGTTTTCTTTGGGACAAGTTTTATGTCTTGGCCTATTTGTTGGTTCCATCTATTACCGATGGATCGGCTACGCATGATATGATCTTTTGTGGGATGATTAATATATTGGAATTTGGTTACAATCAGTAAAATTACATGCTCTAGCTATTTTGGCTAACATGTACTGATTTAAATGTTACTTCACATTTTACTATAGTTATGGCCAACTTAGTCTTTTTTAAAGAGGAAAAAGGTTTTGGCTGACTCAGTCATTTTTTGTTTTTGTATATATTTGGGTTATGGTTGGCAAAGTATTTGTACTAAGTATTATTTTTGAATGAAAAGGGAACATTGTAGAAGATCCAGTTTTTTAGATACAAGTTGAATCAATACCCAGATCAGAGTGCAGTATACCCAAATGAGTTATTCATTCTAGTTCAAATTACTCTATACTATGTAATGAATTGTGTGTTGTAAGCAAGTATATATCTGACACTAAAACCATCTTATTATGTTTTGTATCTTGCTACTCTAGCAGGGAGTCTCTGTTAGCGAGTTTCGAGAAATGAGATCGCTTTATGTAATCATCTCATATATATAGTGAAGTTTTTTCATGAGTTAATTATCACTGTGATTTTTCCCAAGTGGGTTTTCCACATATAAAATGTTGGTGTTATTATCTTTTTGGATCTTCTACCTACATGAATTAAATTGAATGTTTAACCTCATCGATTAATTTATTAAAGAAGAGAAATTTTTTATGTGGGCTTATTCACACCCTTCCCCCTTTTTGCCTCTTGTGTGTGTTCAACAATTGGTATCAGAGCAAGGTTCCTCTACTTTAAGCTTAATTGCTTGACATTGATTTGGAAGTCATGTGAACCATGTTTGAAGAAAACCTAAATGATCTATATGATTGGGGGTATTGCATTTGGGATGAGGATGGTGAAGTTGAAACTCTTTAGAAGAAGAGTTAAAATCTACTCTGGCTAATCTAGATTCTACCAAATTCAAACTAAAGGAAGTTTAAGATAGAATTATATTTCAGAAATTCTTTTGAAAAATGCAAAAGGGGATATTGTTCATATCTTGATAAAAAATTAAAAGACAAGTCTTATGTTTTCTCCAAACTTGGAGAAGAATTGTGCAAACTAAAAAATGAACTAGCAAAAGCCAATGAAGATTAAAAAAGGGTTAAAATTGAAAGGTGGAAAGGAAGTTCTTGATGTTTTTCTAAGTTCACAAGGACATAATTGCGACAAAGTAGGTTTGGGATTAGAAGATGACAACAAAATCAAATAATGAGGTAGCAAACAAAACTAAGGATTTTCATCCTCTAACAACTTAGAGGCTCATTTTTAAAGGTAATTGTTATGTTTGCAAATAATTTGGACATAAAGCTATAGTATGTAAAAATTGATATAAAATGGATCCAATTAATTTAAGATGCAATAATTATAAGAAGATTGGTCATAAGGCTGATGAGTGTAGAAGAAATCAATCTCAATTTCAATGAAAATAACCTTTTAATGACACTTGTTATGCATGGAATAAGGTTGGATGGAAAGCATTAGCATGCAGATATGACTGTAGATCTGGAAGTATAATTATGACCCAAGGAAGTTATAAAAAAGGACCAATTTCTTGCAATTGTAATAATATTGGTCATATTGCAAAATATTGTAGAAGAAACTCTAAACGAACTACTACTCCAATAAATATAGTAGATATCAAAAAAGAAAAAGAAAAAATGAAGAAAATTTGGGAAAAAGAAATCATATCAAAAGGTGTTCATTGAATTTGATGTAGAACCTTCTTCTGAATAAAAACTTCAAATGAATTGACATCCCCTGTTCATTTGACACTCTCTTCTAGTAATGTTACTCCTACTAAAAATTAGTCCAAAACTATGGTCTAACGGGGAAAACTATGAAGTCTGAATTTTTAACTCCTTAAACCTTAAGGTAGTACACAATGAATTTTCTAGATGATATCAAGCAGACTTTTTGATCTGGATTGTGTTAATAAAAAAAAATGTGGAACCAATGAATAACTAGTACCAAAAACCTAAAAAGGTTGCATTTAATGTAGAAAGGATATATTTTGGGCTTTCTCTCTTATTTCATCAATTCGTTATCATTTTAATCTAAAAAGGTGATGATTCACAGTACCTTATGGAAAATAGTACAAACAATAAAGGGGATTGATACATCACATGGGTCCCACAAGAGAGTAACTATGAATTTTTCCCTCATCATTCAAACACACCATAGAGAGAACAATCACATTACATTCATAAAATGTATATATTTATTATCTTAATCTCATAACGTGGGTTAGTCCATAATCATAAGTATACATTTGAAATATAATCATAGAACATATTCATAAATCATGACACTAGTAGAATTTGGGAAATAAATGACCAGGTGACTAAAAATTTTAGTCACATGACTAAAACTGATCATGCTCTACCATTTTTTTAGTCACGTGACTAAACTGATCATGTTCTACAAATATAAATGACTAAATAAATGACCAATTTGGTCATCAGGTAAAATCAAAACTAAAATGACTAAATAATTAGTTACCCTAATAAAAATGACTAAATGAATGATTAATACTCCTTTACACATTAACATTTGATAATATCATATACTTATATCTTAGAAGATGCATTTCACCAATAATGGGTGTTCGCCAATAGACTTATTGTGCGAACATTATTCCAGACATTATTTGCCAATATCTCTAAATGGTAACTATATTTAAAACTAATCATCTAAGCATTTTGTAATTATAATTTATATAGATCAGATGCATATAATTTATAGACATTATCAAGGTTTTTTAAAGTGTTATTTGTGGTAGTAGATTGCTTACTTTACTGTGGTACCTATCAAGAGGGGAAGCATTTAAATTTCTCCAGGGTACTTCAATTAACAACGTCTAAAATTGTGTAGCGTACATATGACATCTTATTTGTTGACATCTCACACCTTTTTAAACCAAATTAACAAGCTTTCCATCTAGTCATAGTTTTAAACTATTTTCTCTTTCCCAGCTATGCATTTGTATTTATTTGTGAGTTTTAATGACATTAAATAAGGAAAGTGTGAGAATAACATTTTCTTAATGGCGAGAATATTTAACAAACACTTAGTAATATTTATCTCATTTACTCCTACAATGAACAAATATAGAAGGATAACAAACTCGCATTTCAATATTTATTATAAAGTAAATAAAATAGATTACTTAATAGATATTAACTTAAATTAATATCTATTAAATAATATACTTAATTTACTTAATAAATCTTAGCAATGAAAGTTTAAATTACATCAAAAAAGAATAAAAGCCTCTAATAAACCTGCGATGATATTAGTTTTAAATGATTTACCTAAAATAAAATAAGGAAAACATGCCTTTTCTTTTCCTGATGGTGGTACTAGGGAATTGGAAACTATTTTTTTACATTTCTTTTTAGTATTTTCATTGTTCTGGAGCTCTGGGTGGAAGCATGTTAGGGTATTTTCATGGAGCTTGTATAGATTGTTGAATATTCTTGTGAAGCCTTTTCACGCAGACTCTCACTCTACACGTATGTTGTTTGATGCCTGCAAAATGTGGCGTCTGCAATCCCTTGATGATTTCATTGTCCTTTATCTCAACCGAACCAATATTTAATGATGGCTTTCTAAAATTAATGGTTGGTTTGATGGTTTGAAATGAGAGTCGATTCTCCTATTCAATCCCCAAATGTTGTATGCAATATAATCTATAAATATCAAACTGTAATTTCCCAAGGTACTAATTGTAAACTTCAGATAATTAGAGAGATTGTATACTTGTATTAAGAAATTTGGTTATATTTGAGGTTCCCACTTCTTAGATGTATTTTAATTGTGAATATTATTACAACAACCACCCGAGATGGGTTATCATATGACTATGAGTGCTGACCGTAAATGGAAAACTAAAAGAATGTTGGATCTCCCAATGTGAATAAAAATAAGGAATGGAAAATATTTGAAAGATATAAAATTTTGTCCCTCCTTAGTCTGATACCAATGCCTCTATTTATCTGCATGTAGCCACGACCTCAATACCCTATTCCAATCTGATGCTTTAAGATCTAAATTATGCAGGGTATCTCAAAACTCTGTGGGCTTTTTGTATCATCACAAATTGTGGGCCTCATATTTCTTCATTTTTGGTGGTCAACAAAAACCTCTATGGATTTGTATATTTGAAGTGTGGTTATTTTTGAAGTGGATGGAGTCAGTATCCCTCCCACTAGTTTGGTTGGGTTGAGAATTATTGCTACTCAATTTTGAATGTCTCGAAGGAGAAATTGGGTTGTTCTTTCAACTCTCTCATTTTGTTCCATGAGGGCTTCAGTGGTTTGTTCCATGAAGGTTCTCAATTCCTTTCTCATTTGTTCACCCATGGTGTTGTTGGGTGTAGGGTTGTTGGTAGACATTACTTTTCTCCTTTCTCTTCCTAAAGCCCTTTGAGCTCTTTGGCTAGGTTGCATCATGATGCAGAGCATCATGAGCCCATTCAACATGCATTGTCTCTTAGGAAAAATGCCCTTTCCAAGTTGTAGATACAACTTCTCACATCATCACTCACAACTCAACTCACTATTCCAACTTCTTCAATAGTACCAACTCATGGATCCACACAAACTCTCAACCAATCTTACCCAACCAATCAACCACTTACTAACTCAACAAATAGCTCAGATCTTGCATGCTTCACAGTTTAAAATTTAACAAGGTGTTTTTATCAAATCTTTGGATTATTTTTTGAGTGAATTTGTCATATGTCGTCACATGTTTATGGCCTTGGGTAATAAGGTCATGATGCCACCAATTGTGGGTTGTTCCTTCCAAGTGGATTATGGAAAATTTATGACATCCACCTCTATCATGAGACTAAGTGAGAGGTATGTATCCATCTTTAGGAAACATTAGAGTGTTGTGATTTTTCTAGATCCATCAAAATTAGAAAGGGTTATTTGATCTACTTTTTGTTTTAAATACTTGTTGGGTTGTTTTCTTTTCCTATTAGGATAGATTTCATTTTGGCATCACAATAGTCCTTAAAAGAGATATTTTCTCCTAAACTTGGAGTCAATTCTTGAGTATGCGTCCACAATTCATCAATATTATCCACGGTTGGGGTGTTCACTTCTTCCTCTATGTGTTCGCTTCTTCTTCTTCAACATTACTAATGAAAGGTGTGTTTGCTGATAGAAAGGACTCCCTATTGGGCTATCAACTTTTCCATCCTCTTGCTACATGCTTTCCCCACTATAAAACTATTAATTCCTACCCTTTCCTTCCCGTTCAAGGTTGCTACATGTTTGTATGTTGTCACTGCCTGTCTAGGAAATCTACCATCCCATTCATGATAATGGCAGCAGATCTTTCATGCTTCACAGCTCATATATACCTTAAGAAATTCAACATTACATGCAAGATCTGAGCTATGAAGCATGCAAGATATCTAGAGGGGAAAATTAGTGATCACATTTAGTAATTTGTTATAGAAATTATATCAGATTTCTACAATTAAATTGTGGTGAAATGACCTTTAATGTTAATAGTGCTTTACCCTTCAGAGGGGTGAAGTCATTTTCTAGGGACAATATAAACTCTTGTGAATTAATTACCCACAAAGAAGGTTATACTATCTATTTTACAAAATTCTAGAGGTGATTGTAATAGCTTGAACCCTAAGCATGTGGTTAAACTCCCAAGGGGCACACAACCATGACGGTCATGCAACCAACCATGATAATTGAGAATGCCTTCTCTTAATGGAAATTTGTGGACATTAATATTATTTCTTTGTTTCATTCTTGGTAGCTGCATCTATTTTTTTTAATGGGATTATTTTGGTTCCTAATATGTGCTTTCTAAGCACCATTCATACTATTATGTTCTAATTTTGATAAATGATTTTATAAGGTGATCTTGTATCATGTAGAGCTCTCCTCTTGTGATCATGACCTGGTATTTGCCTTTGGCAGGGATGTGTCGAAGTCCAAATTATAAACTAACGGTCTTCATAACTTTAGCAAGTGTTTACTATGGTAATTTTTGTTGGAGCTTTGGTTAATTCTACTGATAGAAAGGACTCCCTATTGGACTATCAAATTTTTCATCCTCTTCTTACATGCTTTTCCCACTGCACAACTTTCAATCCCTACCCTTTCCTTCCTATTCAAGGTTGCTACATGTTTGTATGATGTTGTTGCCTATCTAGGAAATCTTCCATCACATTCATGATAATGGTAGCAGATCTTGCATGTTTCACAACTCAGATATACCTTGAGAAATTCAAGATTACATGCAAGATCTGAGTTGTGAAGCATGCATAGAAACTCTTAATCTACCCTTTCAAGCCCACACATAGCCTGTTAGGCCTAGTTTTCCTATTATAGAAACTTTTAACATTTTGATTACAAATGACTCATTATGAACCAATATGGCTTCAATAGTATTCATTACATTAAAGAATGGTCATTATAGACCTTATGAACTCAATTTCTTCATAGATCCTCAACAAGACCTCATGTTGAACCTTTGTCTCTAGGTGCTCCTGCACCACATCAACTACCTTTCACAGAATGGTAGGAAAGATGCTCTAATATCAAATGTGAAGTTCCCTATTGGAACTTTACTTTATTTACCCTAAAATTCTCAACTATGATTTGGATTGTGCATGGAAATGGAAATTTTACTTAGTCTCTTGATTTAGAACCACACTATTTAGAGAGATATCTAGGCTGTTGATTAATATATTTATATTTGAATCTGAAGGCTCTTCTAAATGCTTATGACTATACTTCCTTGATGCACTTTTGATACTCACATGGACTTGACTTATATACATCTTTAATTGGGATGAAAAGTCATGTCTATTCCCAAGAATAACACCATTCCCAAGGCTGTCTTTTCATATTGAATAACTGTGTGTTAATTTGTTTAGTAATTCTCCTTAACACATTGTTGATTACAAGTGACATATTTGATCGACTAATGAAATATTAATTATGTTTTTTATCACTGCCTAAGCATTGATTACTATTGTCATCCAAGGTAATTGATTCCTTGTTGCTGATCAGCAAAGTCTTTCAATTTGATTTGCATCTCATGTCTTTTGAGGAAAATCATGATCTTCTTCTCATAGTGAGGTCATGACAGTATTTCACATTATGCATTTTCCAACCTCCTCTTCAAGGCCTCTTAGAGAAATCACAATGGTAGTTTATCCTAACACATAGGCTTTATCATTTTCTTGACTCTTATAGGTGTTTCCATAGCTCCCATTCCCAAGGAATACACTCTTGTAATATTACGTCCTAACATTTTTCTTTGATTATGAAGCTACAAATCATAGTATTTTGTCCTAACACTTTTCTTAAGGGAAATGTCACCTTGGATAAACCACTTGTAAGATTTATATAAGGCCCAGTTAAAAACTAGCTCTTAACTTCTTCCATTTCCTGATCACATGACCTAGAGAAAAAGAAATCAACTTTCACCTTCTTCCATCTCCTTACAAATATGTCAGTCGAAAGGGGATTTCACCTTATATACTATAAAAAATATACTTTGAATTTTTTTTCCATGTTACCTATACATAATTTTGTTTCCCAAGAAGGTTCTTGGATGTTCTTAATTAAAACTTAATATTTTAAATAAATTAGATTTCATATGTTGGCTGGGAAACATTTGGTAGACAAGTAAAATATATGTTTAGTATTTCAACTTGCTTGATTTGAAAAAAATAATTGCCTTCTATTTGTTATTTGTAGCACACCATAATCTAAACTAGAATCAGCTACATAGGTTATTTGTAGCACACCACACAAAACCCTATAACCTACTCCACTGATACCACTAACTACTTGAGTGTGCTTCAAACAGGGACTGATGTCAAACCCAGACCCTTACAATAAATAAGGTCTAGATTCTTTTGACAGGGCAGAATCATGTAACCTCAACTTCTACTACAATACCTTAAAGTGGGAATCAAACTACCTTGTTTTTGGAAGAAGGCACCACTCTAATGTGTAGCATACAAATGGGCATGAAGGTAGTTTAGGGGACCATTGAATACTACAACTTCAAAATGGACCACAACTTTTCTAGGGGAGGTCTCATACATCAACTTAGGTTTTCACATGCGGGTTAGCTAAAATGTACTCTTAGCTTTGACTTTGGTATTGTTGATGCAAAGACTCTCACATTTTAATCTAGAAAGCAAATAATTATCAGTATGGACTGTGGACTCTTACATTTTTCCATCTCTATTTAGCACATAGTTTAATCTAGAAAGCAAATAATTATCAGTATGGACTGTGGACTCTTACATTTTTCGCTCTCTATTTAGCACATAGTTTAATCTAGAAAGAAAATAATTATCAGTATGGACTGTGGACTCTTACATTTTTCCATCTCTATTTAGCACAGTGAACCTTAATGGTATCTCTATTTCAAATGAAATAATTTTAGCAAGAGCAGTACCTTGATTAAAAGATTGAAAACTTTGATAGGGAATTAAGAATCCATAATTACAAGTTTCTACTAGCTTCTCAAAATATGTCCACATATGTTTAAGTAGTTACTTTTCTGGAATAGGATTTTCTAATTTACCATTGTGACATATCGTAGCATGCACCCAATATTGTAACTATTTTCAAATCCACCTATAAAATATGCTACCCTTAGCCCTTGAAATCCTCAAATACAAAGAAAAACAATACTATTTTGTCCCAATGGCACATGTGAAGTACCAGTTTCAGTCTACTGGTGTTGGATAATGCTGCCACATAATCCCCTTCTGCCAGTCTTTAGCCAGAAGATATAGAAAAATTTGTTTGATAAAAAGAAGAAACTTATCGTTCTTGTTTAAGAGTCGACATTATGTCATAACAGGGAATTTTCTATGGAGGACACAACAACATTTAACAAGGCACTTTAAATTTAAAAACTGATGCAATTTAGTTTTAAAATAATACAAGTACTTACGACCTATGACAAAAGGATGGCTTTCATGTGTTTAAAAAAAACAAAGCATTTACACTGAATTACCCCTACATTTTAACATGATGAAACAGGTACCTATATCCTTCCGACTCAGATACATAAATTTAAAATTTATTCCCAGATAATCTTTAGTGTTGATTACTAAATAATTATATTTTCTTTTCACCTTCATAAGATTTAACCGAGCATCCTATAAAGCACTGCACAATTCCAAATTGGATTTATTTTAAACTCAAATTACATTTTTGATTGGTTGATAGTTTAAAGATCCCCCATTTGAGGCCTGCTAAGTACAGGGTAAGAAGGCTGAAAAGTATCAAGAGAACTATTAACATGGCATATGGTGGGGTTCTATCTGGTTCAGTTGTATAAGAAAGGTAAATTATCATGGTTATTGCCTTATATTTTTCATGTTTTGATATTCCTAGTCTTTTCTCTTGGTTAATTCATTTTCTTATTTGTTTAGCTTCTTCATATTGTTGTCTCTCTCTCTTTTTTTAGTTCCTGCCATGGCAGCGAACTCTTGCAGAGACTAAAACTATAAACAATGATTAATCGTTCCATTTACGACCAATGACATTGGTTTATTTTCCTTTTGCTAGGTTTATCTTCAATGTTTGTTAAGGAAAGATGATCGAGCTTTAGTTGTTGCCTGTGTAATATGGTCATTGACAACATTTCCTTTGGCCATATCAGAGGGCTCACAGATTTCTATGCAAGAGAACGAGAGAATATCAAAGTGATGGGGCTACTGATGGTGCAGAAGGTGTTGGGGTTTCCATTTCTTTAGATGACCTTAACAGTTGGCGTATTTTTGCAAAAAGAGGGCGAATATCAAAGTGGCGTATTTTTGTAGAAGGCATTAACGGAAACGACAGTTGCCATTTTCCTTTTTACATGTAGGTGAGATATGTGCTATGTTGTTTACCCTTTGCTACTAGATTTTGGTGACAAGGCATAACAAAATAACATAATGTGTTAAAACACTTATAACTGCAAACACGTTTTCATGATTCAGGAGGGGACAGAGATCACTCAAGCTAAACAAGTACAGGAAACTCAGGTAAAAAAAATACAAGGCACGTTGTAGACGTCTTCCAGGTATGGTTGTATTTTACTAAGTTTTTATTACTTTGGATGTCTTGTTCTTGCCCTCGAATTCCTGTATTCAACGCGTCCTTGTAATTCTTCTTGATTTCTTTCTCCATATGACCTCTGTGTGCTCTATAAAGCTCAGACTCAGGGTTTGAAAAAGCCTAATTGTTTTTATTTTCCTCTGAGTATTTTTTTGTACTTAGTTAACTTTTTTTCATGTAAAATTTCCTAATTTTTCTTTGGGTTGCATGGCTAGACTTGGATTGATGTCTGAAACAACCACTATTCTTGGTCTTTTTAATCATTTCTTACCGTTTTCATTTTCCTCTTTGTATATAATTTTTCTAGCTACTGTTGGCTTCTTTTAAATGTTGAGGCCCACTGTTATGTATAGATGTTTTGGGAAGCTACATTATTTTGTCACTATCCTTTTTAGTAGTTAGATATTCTATACTTCCAAAATGATTTTATTTTTCTTGATTTTATCACTCTCATTTGATTTAGCAAAGAAATCACGTGTCTCCACATTTTTAAAAATATACTCTAAATATGGTCATTTTCTATTTCCCTAAATCGAGAGTATCCATTTTATCAAGAAATTTTCTTCACTCGATCATGAAAAATCAATGATATTTCTTGAGTTTGGTCAGTGGCATCTTAAATTATTTGCAATGTCCTATCTGCCTAACATTTTTTCAAACAACTCAAATGCCTTGTCTACTTTAGTTGTCTCACCTTCCAAGTCTGCTTGTTTGTATACGGAGGCAGTTGCAACTATTGCAGTCGAAAAAATATGGCTTATGGCTTCCCTTTGTGCTGGTTTTGTTTATTGCAAACTCTATTCAATTTCCTTCAACACTGTGCAAAATATTCAGGTAAGTTGCTTGCCATGGTTCCTGCGAGTTATATCTAGAAATTGTTATAGTTTTCCTAATTCAAAGTTTTCACACTTATTTTGGTGTTTTTTTAGTTTTTTTAAGCATCACAGATGGTACAAGGTGCAAGATTCAATTCAGTTAAAATGGAATGGAAAAGTTTGAATAGCCTTCAGGAGCCCCTCTAGATCAAACTTTGTGCTACTCTATTATTTGGACAATGCTGTCAAAATCCAGCAAGCTGTTGTCACTTCCTAATTTCATTTTGATTTAGTTTACAATTCTATTGACTGGCACGGTTATAAATTTTGCATTAGTTATTGTGAAATTTTCTTCTTTTACAAATAACATTTGTAAAACAGGTCACATGTCTTGTCTGACCTTGAACATTTTTCTTACATACCTGCATCCACGCAGGGACGGGTGGCTTTAGAAATTTCTATTACTAGTGAGTTACAAGGTTAATTTTCTAAATATTTTGAGTAGCTATTGCAAGTGTTGCTGAATTTATACAAAATGGGAAGGTATCCAACAATAAGTGAAGCACTCAAGAAATCAGCCATCATGTCCAGGGCAAATGGAGAGGATAAGTACTATACTGATACTACATACTGATTGCATAGGTTATGTTTAAACATAGATAAAAAAAATTTACTAGTGCATGTTTCCATCATTTTCATTGTAGTATGTTTAAACATAGAACAAATTTGCCTATTTTTTATTTTTCTTGGGAAGGCAAACAAATGTACAAATTGCATTAATAGATGGCACTCGTTGTTCTATGTGCAATGTGTTTTCCATTCCCTCCTCTATCTTCAAAATTAATATATTTTTCGGTGTCCCTACCTCCCCTTGTCCCCAAAACTTGGAGATCCTTTGATTATTACAGGTGAGGTTAGAAAAGGGAGACTGTATTATAATAGGTTTGCAAAAGGGAGACTATGTATTATAATAGGTTTGCTATCCAAAGTAGTTTCTAGAAAAATTATAGGCTATGTTCATTTCCTAAAAATTTAGAGGATATGTTCATTTCTAGAAAAATTAGAGGCTATGTTCATTTCCTGAAAATTTAATGGAATATTTTCCAGGAAAATCCAATGGCATGCTAGAATCTGTTATGGGAGTTGAATACTCCAAAGAGGAGATTGGTTATGCTGGATCGATGTATTGTACAGCTCATGCATTTATCTTAAAATTCCATGTCTCCAAGCAAATCGATGAAAGTAGGCAATCAGATTTGTAAATTATTTAGTCAATATATTATGACAGATTTAGTAGATTATTTAAAGCATTATTTTCTCACATGAAAGACCATCCCTGTTTTGCAAAATTGTCCTGCCTGCATTTGGCAGGAACTCCACAGCAATGCAGCTCTTGTTGTAAACATCTCATTTGAATGGTGATATTTTTTATTTTTAAAAGATTCCATTAAATTGAGGATTTATATTTTGATGATTTTACATGATTCTACTAGCAGTTTTCTTCAAATTTTCCTGTATTGTGTACTTTGTAAACTATTTTTATTTTCAGTTATTATTGTTTCATTTGAGTTTTTACTTATTTTGGTGGTTGATGATAATTGTTTATTTCATCAAAGCTTGATAAGAAATCCCATTTAAGAATATATATTCTTAGAAAAAGTCTAACTAACTGATATATATATTCTATTAGATTTTTTGGTTGACTTGTACTTATTCTATTCTCGTCCACTTAATTTGTCCTTATGCAATATGAATATGGTGTCCATGTAAGCACCATGAGTGTATAATTCATTCTAGTTTGAATGGATGTGATTAACTTGGTATATATTGGCCCTTTTGCAGAAAATTTTGGGCTTCTAGGGGTATTTCATATTTGCAAGGTTATATTTATTTTTGTTGAAGTAATTAAATGTTTGTCACAGTTCTATTTCTATTTTTTTTAGCATATAATAAATTATTTTATTAGTATTGTTGGTAGATCACCTTGGCATAATAGCTACCCATCTCAATTATATTGCCTTTTTTATTCTAGGTAATCGAGATCAATTGTGGTAACCAAATATTTTGGTTAATGTTGAGAAAACTAGATTGTTTGTACTTTTTTATCATATTGGTCCCTTAAACAAACTCATTGGTAGAAAATAACTTTATTTTGTAGGATGAATGATAAAGAGCACTTACACCACTGAATCTGAAAGCAATTTGAAGATTACTCAATCCTTGCTTAATGACTATGAACTTGGATGCTTTTGGAATGAAATCAAGTTCTAAATATAAAATGTGCCTTTTCAGACTCAAGCTCATGAGAGGAGGATATCTCTTACATAAATATATCTAGATAGATCATAAAGATATCTCTTTAATCACTATAGATGGAAAAACTTGAAATCATCTTTAATGGAAAGTACTAGTATACATGGTATGATTGGTCTTTAAAGGGTACTAGCTCAATGGAAGAGCACCTACTTTACAAGTAGGAGGATAATGGTTCGATTCCATTGTGCCCTAATATGACTAAATATATGACTAAATTAATGACCAAATAAATGACCAAATAAACGACCAAATAAATGACCAAATAAATGACTAAATAAATGACCAAATCAATGACTAAAATAGTTTAGTCATAAATTTGGTCGCGAGATAAATGACTGGCAATAAACTACTAATGGTCACGTGACCAAAATTAGTCATTTTTCTACAATTTTTAGTAGTTTATTTAGTCATATATTATTGTTTGCGTACTAGTGTGAGCATATGACATAGTCATCATATACCATAGTCATAGTCAAAGAAAGAAATATAATTAATGATTTTGTAAACATAAATATATCCATCCAAAACATAAATCAATCATCAACATCCTAATGTCATTAATACATGATAACTAGTCTTGTTGGATTTTGGAGAGATAGGTATTGAGAGGGGAGGGGTGAATCAGTGCCTTCAAATATTTTTACTTGTAAACTTTTCTTATATGTAACTATAAATAGTAATAACTGACCAAAACAACTTGAATCTAAATGCATGTATCAATCATTCATTTAACTTGAGAAAGTAAACAACATGACATCAATATGACAATCACACGACACAAGTATTTTGGTAATGCAGAAACCTTTGTTAGAAGGTAAAAACTATGGTGGGGATGACACCCACAAATTCTTCACTACTGTGGATAGAAAAGGTTTTCCTTTTAGGGCTACAAGTTTTGATCACTTCTGGTGATCTACCCTGTTAGGAGTGACATGTTAGATCAGCTAGATCTACCTAGTTATAGGATTTTAACAACACTAATGAAGTGTGTACTCAGTTAAGAGATTTACATAAGACTGTTAAGTCTACTCAATTAAGAGATTTAATCCAAAAATCTATTACAATTGTCAAAAAGCAATAGGTAATTATCTGCTATTTGACAACTCAATTGTCTGATACAGATCTATAAGCTCTAATAAAATATTACCTTACTTGTGATGAATCTCTACTCTGAACTTCTTGGTAGCCTTTTCTAACTTTACTCAATCTGAATTCCTCTGTACTTGGTTCTACTCAGTTAATTGATAGACTTGAAGTTAGGCAATTGCTTCAAGTGCTCCATGAATCATATATCAACTTCACTCCAAAAATGATGCGAACACCCAAATATATAGTGTTCTATTTTTATCGTTTTAACAAAATTAGGTTACACAACATAGTCATAACCCTAAGATCTACGGTGTACAATAATAACCTAGATCAACTATTACAAAAGATATACATTGCATTTAATGAATATCATCACATTAAATGTTCCTCGATCTTGTTAAAACATTTTATGAACCGTTGTAACCGTATGCATAGAAGTATGTTCCATTTCAGATTACTATGTCATTTTCTATGATCCTTGGTAAAAACTGTGTAAACTGCTTGGTGTATTTTGTGATGCTTGATGTTTACTATCTATTGGTGTTGGTGTCTACTGGTGCTTGGTAAACTATATGTTTCTCGGTATATATGCTTTACCGACTAGTCTGTCTAGCTTCATGTTACTAATTAGCTCAATGTAAGTGACCGACCAATATCTTTACAAACCTTTGATGCTAATGACAACCTTAAATGCTCAATAGAGATAACAATCTCCCCCTTTGGCATTAGTATCAAAACTTTGAATGTATATAGACAAAGTTTTCTCTATAACTAATATCTCTACCATATACATATACACATCAAATAATTTCTAAGTACTAAGTACTCCCCCTTAGTGCATGCTCCCGGTAATATGTAGTATATGTAGCATCTATGTATATATTTGGCATAACGACTTATACATTATTTTCCCCCTTTTTGATAGTAATGCCAAATACAAAAATTAAGTAGTATACTCATATCTTGTCAAAAATACGCTAGTGGGTTTTCTTCACTAACGCCAAGAGGTTGTCCCATTGCTCTTTCAATTTGGTGAGAGTGATGTGCACAAGATTAACTTGTGCATGCATGTCAAAGATGTTATCTAACACCAAAATTTCTAGTGTTGCAACGAGCTGTGCGGCTTTGAGAAGGTGTGCCTCAAAAAATTTTAGGTATGGTATGAGTTCTATCTGTAACTCAGTAACCTAATCTATTATGTGCTCTTCTTGTTTCTTCAAATCTTCTATTAACCACTGGAGTTCCTGAACTCGGTGAATGTGCTTTAAGAAAGCATGAGGCTCGGTTATAATTGCATTTGTACTCAACTGTATTTCTACTTCCAATCCTTTGATCTTTTCACTAACTTCAATACTGAAGGTATCTGTATTACAAAGCTTCAATAAATAGTGACAAATTAACTGGGTGATGATTTTTATCTCGGTGATTACCTCAGATAATTTGACCTTCTTCAATGCCACTTCTAGGCTTATTTTCTCGGCTAGTATATGTTGTATCCTGGATTCTGCCCTTTCTTCAATCCATTTATTTGCATCAATATCCAGGTCATTGATCTTCTCGGCAAGTGTAGCAAGTTGATCTATGATAGGAGTATCCTCATCAATATTCACTTCAAGTACTACCTATTTTAGGATATCCCACACATCTGTTAAGATTTCTTTTTGTTTGTGCTCTTGCTTCAACTTCTCTTGCATTGCCTTTCTTGAACAATGTTCCCCATATTTACTCAATTCTTCAGGGCTTAGGGTCCTTGGGTCACACTCAGGGATAATGATCACTTCATTTAGGGTGATCGACCCTTTTCCTTTCTTCTTCTTCTTCTTCTTCGGTGCTAGAGGTGATTTCTTCTCAATAATAGCAATAGTTTTATCTCCAAATTTTGGAGTATCTTTCCCAATTAACACACGTTCTTCCTTCTTCTGCTCCTTAGTAACTATAGTCTCGGTTGATATAGTAGGAGTCTCAGATCTGGTGTCGAGTGGGATCACCTCAATTTCCTTTGTTTCTTATGTTTCCTTTGCCTTGGTGGAAGGTGTCTCTATTTGTGTAGGCTCATCTGTTTCTATAGGTTTCTCTATGTCTTGATCCCCTATGATGTCTTTGTTTTTCTCGGGGTCTAAGCTCTCGGGTTGTACTTGGGAAGGAATTTTAGCTACTTCTACAAGTACAAGAAGTTTACTCAGTAGTGATGTAAAGAGACATTTAGTGTCTAGTGCTTCATCTTTATTGGGTGCAATATTCACATCTCCATCATCTTTGTCATCAGGATCACCATTTATGATGTCCTTAATGAGTACATCATTATTGATTTTCTTCTCTAGTTGAACTTCAACTTTATCCGGTGCATCCTGTGAAATACTTATTTCTTCATTTTCCTCGGTGATATTGATTGCCTCGGTAACCGATATACCAGTATTCTTTGATTTCTTTTTTGTTCTCTCATCAATGTAAATACCTTTACCTTTGGAATTGTGTCTCTTCTTAGACAAGTTCAAGAATGCTTCTTGCTCAAATTTTTCTTCGGCCTTCAAAATTGATGTCCACACAGAATCAGTTGTGGTATCCATATCTGCTACATTTTCATCCATGATCATCAAGGCTCTATTCTTGATCATAAAGTTTGCTTGGTATTTGGTCAAGTACTCATTAACTTCTCTAAAGCTTAGATGTGTGGCTGCCCGAACTAGAGAGTGTTCTCTCTTTCTTTTCTTGGTGTCTAGTGTAATAGCCCATTTTTCAGTAATCTTATCATCCAACTTCTTCGGTAATGCATAGGAAAATTCCATTGGAACTTTCTTGAATTTTCTCATCATTTGGATGAAAGCCTCTTCTATCTTGGTTTGATCTTCTTTTGACATCTTGTCAAATCTGTCTAGTAAGGGATCGGTGAGATCTCCATGTTCAATTATGTCTTCAATAATTTCATCTATTGTCTTTGCTTTGTTACTGACCACTTTGAATTGATTGAAATCATCTTCATTCTTAGTTTCCTCAAGATCTTCTTTATTTCTTATGAATTTTCTCCTTTTCTTTGGTGCCTCAGCTACAACCTTGTTCTTTCTCTTGATATATTTCTTTGTCGATGTAGCTGACCTCCTTTTTGTTACTTTCTTTAAATCTTCCTTATTGGGTGGTGGAACTGCAGTTGATGATCGTGTCTTCATACCTTCTTGTACTAGTAACTACTTCTTTATAGGAATTTCAGGTGGAAGAACCGGTGTGGGATCTTCTTTTTTGTCAGATTTGGTCTCCTCGCTATCATGTGGTTTGTCAAGCAACTACAACTGACCTTCAGTTGCATGTTCAACTGATGCGTCTTCAACTATATCAGACCAATCTACATATTTAGCAGTGATATTTTTCTTCATCTTCTTTACCTTTCTAGAAATTTTACCGATCTCTATATTTGTTGAAATCATAGATTTGGCCTCTTCATATACTCTGAACCTAGTGGCAATGGGATCTTTTGGTAGTGCAAGCAGTGCATTAATAGATTTCAGTGTGAAATCATGGTTCATTTCATATCCCATCAGTGCCAACCATTTTATCCTAGGTTCAACTATTTTTATCAAAGTATAATCTGTGTTGACTATAAAGCATATATCATTCTCAAATTTTTGAATTAATTCCCTCGGCATTCTTCTTCTTTCATGCATTTTAGATTGAAACTCATTGAAATATGCATCAAACTCTATATTCAACATATCTCCTAACTTATTCATCATTTCATTGATCTATTTTGTTATCGGTATATCCGGTTTCCAATTTACTTTACTGGTGCTAGGCACATACCTTTGTAGATAGAGAAATATGCAAGCAAGTAGTGATCTGAACTTACATGTGTTAGAATTCTTTTTCCTTATATTCTTCATATTCTCCTGAAGTTGATGAAACAGTACCTTGGCAAGATCAACCTGGTGACCTTTTACCACAATTTTGTGGGCTATGTCTACTACACTACAGGGTACGTTGTTGATTCTGCTTGATGGAAATAACTTGTACCCAATCACATGTGTTGTGAACTTAACTGACGGGTCTTTAATTTTTGAAATCTTCAGTGCCCGACCATCCCATTGTGCTCTAGTATTCTTCTCAACATCCAATCGTGATGAACTATGACAAGTCTTAGCCTTGTCGATTGTAGGGAGCCCAGTAACCCTACTGATCATTTTCTCATTGACCTCAGTTGGTTTATCCAGCTAGAATTTGTCACCATGATACCTTCTCAAAATGATTATGATCCAATATATTTTAAATGATTGCGGAAAGTGTACAAAACATGATAACCCTGATTCCTCAATCTTCTTGTGATCTATTTTCAATTTACCATCGGGGCCATAGAGTTGTTGATATGTTGCTGTAGTTTCAAAATCTCCAACTTCTCCAATTTTGCAATGAATATATGATCTTACATCTTCTGTCAACAAAACCCTTTCTAGTATGCTCAAAAAAGCACCCATTGTATCTATTTGTGCTACGACCTTGGGATGTGGCTTAAAATTAGGTTCGTCAAAATTTTCCCTAATGATTAGATTAACTTCCTCCTCAATACTTTGTGATTTACTAGTAGACGATGTAGATGCCATAAATCGATTCTAGGGTTTCAGCAAGCAGCAGGATAAAAGGTGTTTGATAGCAAATGAACTTACTCGATATCATGAAGAGTGATGTCAGTTCGATCTAAAGTAACCTTGAATCCTTCTGAAAATCTTTTAGCTCAAACTCTGCTCTTTTAATTCTCCGCTCTTCGAAATCGCAATGTAAAAATAAACTTTGTTCTCGTGTATTTATAGACTTTTCTATATTCTCGCTCAAACTTTCATGTAATAAATGCTTGTCCTAACTTTTGGTACGTAACAGCTGTCATCTCGATGACAACTAAAATTTTCATCCACTTGGTTAACATAGAATTTCTTCATCGGTTGATACATGTGTTCAGTTAACCTTAGATAGTAATTACCGATGGGTAACCAACTCTTGGTCTCTCTTTTACCGACTGTATAACATTGTTAGCTCATGACATCTAAACCATAGTGCATCTTTATTCATGCTGATTTGGTATAAGAAAATCATGCATAAAGAACTGTATGTAAAATATGATCATTTGAAATGTTAGTCCCATACATACCTATTTCACCTTAAGTGGGGGTACCAATGTCACCCAACCCAGTGGATGAGGTTTCACCAACAGCATTACTTGACTCAGCATTCTCATTAGATGCCTTCTTCCACATAGTGTTCCTTAACTTCATGATATCTGTGATCGTATATCCACTTTCAAATATATGGTTTTCATCTAGTGCTTGGTCTCTACAATTCTTTCTTAAATGACCGATCCTATGACAGTGCATACAAGCCATTCCAGTGCTTGTCCAGCTTCTTGATTGTCCAATGTGACTCTTTCTATAACAATTTGCTGCAATGTGTCCATATCTACCACAAGAAGTGCAGTTAGCCCATGTATTATAATCCCAAACATAAGAGTTACCTTGTCTCTTCAGTTGATAGGGCTTTTGGTGTGTTTGCTACTTAGGATTCCATACTTGCTTCATCTTAGCCTTACGCTCACGTACAATGTGTCCATGTTTATTACAAGCATAGCATATTTTCTCCATAGAGGTATTATTAGTAAGATCATTTTGTTTAGCTCTAAACTCATAAGTAGGATGTCCAAACTTACCACAGTAGTAACAATATCCATTGAACTTAGGAATGATAGGAGGTTTACCTTGTTCTTTGCTTCTACACACATTAGATGTATGTCCCGGTTTGCAACAGTGATAACATGTCAACACTTTAGGTTTCTAATTTTGATTGATGTTGGCTTGTTCAACTTGTTGTGATGATTCTCCTTCACCAGTGTAGCCTATTCCAGCTCTACCCCCAAATCTTCTTTGAGTAGACAAGAAACCATCAATCTTCTTAGAACTATCCTCAGCAAGTTTCTTCATTTCATTTTGTTGATGTTGATTTTTCACTTCATTTCTTAGCTTCTCATTCTCTTCTCTGAGTCTTGCAACATCTTGTAGTCTTCTTGACAATTCTCCATTCACTCGGTTTATCTCTTGAATTACAGTCATCATTTGATTAGTTACTTGGAAATGATGATTAGTGAGTCTCTGTATCTCACTCTCTTTAACTTGAAGTTGTTCAGCCATCTGTCTTCGATCATCAATAGTCAGATTCCTTTCTTTCTTGGCTTGTTTTTCTTTGTTCATTGTTTCTACCATTCTCACCATCTGAGATTCTTGACCAATTTGTAGTGCTTTCACTTGATTAGTTAAATGTTGATTTTTTTCAGATAAATTAGTGATTATGCTTTCAGATTCATCAGAGGTGTTTCCAGAACTAGATCCAATATTCTCAAACATTTCATCAATAGGTTCTTCATGGTAACCGATCTCATTTTGTAGAATAGCTAGGTTCTTTCTCTCAACCAATAATTTCTGATTCTCAATAGCCTTTTCAAGCTTGTATCTCTCCATGACTTAGATCTTTACCCTTCAGTGGTTAAACTGTTCAATAAGAGAACTGAGCTTCGATACCAATTGTTGGATTTTGGAGAGATAGGTACTGAGAGGGGAGGGGTGAATCAGTGCCTTCAAATATTTTTACTTGTAAACCTTTCTTATATGTAACTGTAAATAGTAATAACTGACCAAAACAACTTGAATCTAACTGCAAGTATCAATCATTCATTTAACTTAAGAAAGTAAACAACATGACATCAATATGACAATCACACAACACAAGTATTTTGGTAATGCAAAAACCCTTGTTAGAAGGTAAAAATTGTGGTGGGGATAACACCCACAAATTCTTCACTACTACAGATAGAAAAGGTTTGCCTGTTAGGGCTATAAGTTTTGATCACTTCTGGTGATCTCACCCTGTTAGGAGTGACATGTTAGATCAACTAGATCTACCTAGTTATAGGATTTTAACAGCACTAATGAAGTGTGTACTCAATTAAGAGATTTACATAAGACTATTAAGTCTACTCTATTAAGAGATTTAATCCAAAACTCTATTACAATTGTCAAAAAGAAATAGGTAATTATTTTCTATTTGACAACTCAATTGTCTGATACAGATCTATAAGCTCTGATAAAATATCACCTTACTTGTGATGAATCTCTGCTCTGAACTGCTCGGTAGCCTTTTCTGACTTTACTCAATTTGAATTCCTCCATACTTGGTTCTACTCGGTTAAATGATAGACTTGAAGTTAGGTAATTGCTTCAAGTGCTCCATGAATCATATATCAGCTTCACTCCAAAAATAATGCGAACACCCAAATATATAGTGTTATGTTTTTGCCGTTTTAACAAAATTAGGTTACACAACATAGTCATAACCCTAAGATCTATGATGTACAATAATAACCTAGATCAACTATTACAAAAGATATACATTGCATTTAATGAATATCATCACATTAAATGTTCCTCAATCTTGGTAAAACATTTTATGAACCATTGTAACCATATGCATAGAAGTATGTGCCATTTTAGATTACTATGCTGCTTTATGTGATCCTCGGTAAACACTGTGTAAATTGCTCAGTGTATTCTGTGATGCTCGGTGTTTACTATCTGTTGGTGTTGGTGTCTGCTGGTGCTCGATAAACTATTTGTTTCTCAGTATATATGCTTTACCAACTAGTCTGTCTAGCTTCATGTTACCGATTAGCTCAACGTAAGTGACCGACCAATATCTTTACAAACCTTTGATGCTAATGACAACCTTAAATGCTCAATAGAGATAACAATTCTATCACAATACTTCAATATCTTGTGAAGTTTGGACCACACACATATACTTAAAAGGGAAAAACATAGGAAATGAGCTACTAGACATAATAGATGAACCTCATAGCATCACTATGTCCATATAAAAATGACACCATCCAATATTAGAATTTTGAGAAATTACAATTGAGCTACCAAAATATATTAGATAATTACCCTTACAAAGACACATATTGCAATGTCATGCTAACAAATACTAAAATGGGGCATAGAAATATCTCACAACATCCTATAGTCTCAACCCATTAGCATAAAATGTAAACTAAAGATCATCATACCTACTGGTTCGTGTTAGGGTCAGAGGGGTCTTTGATACAATATGTTGATCTTCATACTTAAATTTAGTTATATATGCTTTCCATCTCACATATTTTTCATGAGTATTATGTATACGATATCCCTAATAGTCCAGTTGATAGTTTCTTAAAGAATGTTTGATACAAGCTCTGACACCATCATGCTCTCCCTTTTCATGTCCACTCTCAAAGAAACTCCAAATATGTGGTATCTTTTGGTATCGATGATATCTACATAGTACATAAAATGGCCTTGTTGATTTAAATTGTGTTGCACATCCATCTGACCAAATGAAATGCTTTTCAATTTTGATGCCTATGTTTTCCAAATATTGAAAAAATGACTTAAAGCAATGCTCTACAAAATGCATGTCATGCTCTTTATCATCACCAGTGTAAGAGCAATATTCTTTCTTTATGATCTATGCTTGATATGTACTTTCAACACTATCCAAACCTAATTTTTCATGTCGATAAGACATGTGTACCATGATAGTGACCTGCTATGTATAGTAGTATTCTGCTTGAAGTTGTTTTTGAGAAATAAAAGAGTAATTCTCTGCAAAGTCAAAAACTGATAAAATTGTTCCAACTGGAAAAGTTTCTTTTATTATTTGGAACTGTTATACTTTCCATTTAGCAAAAAAAACATGATGTATATATGGTTGAATCAATTTATGAAAATTCTCTATAAATGTTGCAACAATTATCTCCTCCTCTACATATTCCAACTTTGTTGATTCTTTCCCAAAAAAAATTTCAGACTTTATGTACTTGTAACTCTTATATTTTACCATCCTCATCTTGTCACTATCTTCAAGTCTCAAAGGAAGTTTAGCCAAATCCCAACATGTTTGGCAAGTTCCTCTTATCCAATCTATTTTAGGTATTTCATGATCAATTGATTTGTTACATAAGATTGATATTATGAATTGGATTGGATGTTTAGGAAAAGAATTTTGAGAACCACCACTTTCTTCTATCATCTTTCTAAACCCTTGATAGTAGAGATCAAATTCAATATGATGTCGACAATGAGAAGTTTCAAAAGATTTATTTATCTTTAAAAAATATGGCTTGAATCTTTCAAACATTATTTGTCCAATCTTAATCTCATGATTTAAATTATAAAATGAGAGATACAATTTATGTTGTGTGGTGTCCAACCAATGTTTTGTGTGCTAGAAATATTCCTTAGGCCCAGTCCTCTTCTTGATAACATCTCTTGTATTTGGTGAAGGATGAGTATGATTAGTCCAAAATGTCATAACCAAGTTCCTAATTATTTCTTTAATCCTATCAAAGTGAGGAGCTCTACACATTAGTGCCCAATTACCTTCCAATATAGTATCATCCAAATTGATCTCCTTTTCAAATAATGTGTTATTGTCTTCCTATTGTACCCGATATGAGATGAAAGTGAAGAAATTTGTGTTTTTTGGGATATGTTTTTTATTTAAAATAGATGTCAGTATTACTCTTCTTGAAATGGACTTATCTCCAGATCTAGGTGTTTTCCTAATCGAATGCAAAAATTCCTTATCACTTTCCACAATATTTTTTTGTACGTTACACGATTTTTTCTTTTTCAAACTTGCATCCACACCCAACAATTTTAATGGATCTTTTAACTCATCTTTAAGAAGTGTAATTGATAATAGTTGGGTTTTTTCAAGTGTATCAAGATTCTCAAATTGTGCAATTATTTTTTAAGACTTTTTATTCAATGCCCTCTTCGTAGTACTAGGGTGAACCCACAATAGTGGGTTACACTTTTTTGCCTGAACAGACACTAAACTCTACATTTTGAGAAAACCTTTCAGATTCAAATGCATATTGCCATTGAATTGTTTGAAATTAGAGGATGGAGTAAATTAAAGTCTTTTAGGATTTTTTGTCTAAATTCTAAATATTTTTATTTTTTAATTTTTTTTATTTGAATACTTTTTTCTTTCTCCCACGAAAATTGGTATGGTGTTGAAAACGTCATTTTCAAATAGTAACATTGTTTTCATAGAGCATAACTTTTTTTGTAAAATAGATATGAATGTGATTCTTTTGAATGTAGTTTTGTAACATCCATACAAAGGGCATGCAATTGGTTTGACAATATTATCATGATTATTGCATATTTTATCAATGTTTGAAGTTGACTAAACCATAATTTTGACACACCTTAACTACATAGCTTATAACTTGTGTATTTATAGAATTTCAAATATTTTTCTTTTTATAGAAAGTAGACTTAAAGGCAAAGGGCACTGTTAGTTTTCAAAAAAAAAAATCCATTTTTTACTATTTTTCATTGAACGTCAAACTCAGAGGTTTATATTTGATAAAAAAACCTACATTTGATTAATGCCAAAAACCATACACATAATAAATTCAAAAATAGTCAAATATATAATCGTTAGAAAGCTAGTTTCGAGTACTTATTGTATGCAAAAGGACATATTCTTATTATTCCATTTGATCATCATGCTTGAGGCCTGAAGCCATGAAATTCTTAGAATTTCTTCATAGCTTGCAAACATGGCCTAAACTAGGTACTCTCAATAGAAAGTACTTTCGATCAAAACTTATGGGTTTCAATCGAAAGTACTTTCACATTTAATGCAATTTTTAGTCATAACTAAACTACTTTAGATATAAAGTAAGTTAGTTTCGATAGAAAGTCAACTTTGACTTTTGATAGAAACCTAGGTCAGCCTATTTGGTGTCATTTCAGATTAATAATGATTACATATAAATAAATGTATATTTTTTCATTTCATTAATCCAAAAGCTGTTAAATAATTCACATTTAGGAGAAGGAAGACATTTTGGCACAGAACAATTTTCTAAGTTGTGATGGAAAATAAAAAGAGAAAGTTAAACAAGAGTATACGACATTATTCAGAAGAGATTGAACAAAGACTACATGAAGAATCATGAAAAAGATATCATCGTAGGAAACAAGGTATGTCTAAGTTGTTTCTCTCTCTAGATATTTTAAGTTGATGGTGAAGACTTGTCTTAATGTTCATCATGTAAATGTGATATCAAGTAATACCTAATTTTAGAGCTAATTAGACCTACTAAGACTAATTATTAGCAATTAGGACCTATTAAGACTAATTAGAGGTCTAAGTAGACCTAACTAGACCTATTAGGACCAAGTAGACCTAACTAGGACCTATTGGAACCAATTAGACCTATTAGGACTTGAACCAACATTAGTCTAACCAATTAGATGTATTAGGACCTATTAGGTCCAAATAGACATAACTAAACCTAGCTAGACCTATTAAGACCAATTAGATACAAAATTTAGGACCTATTAGAATTAACTAGACCTAACTGTAGACCTATTTGGTCCTATTAGACCAATTAGGACCAATTCAACCTAACTATCTACCTAACTAGGACCTATTAGGACCTATTAGACCAATTAGGACCAATTACCTGACCTATTAGGACCTATTAGGACAAATTAGATAGGTATTAGTCCTAGACCAATTAGAGGTTTAACTATCTACTAGAATTAGACCTCACTATAAAGGTATTAGGACCTATTAGGACCTATTAGACCTAACTAGATCTAACTATGACCTATTAGTACCTATTAGACCTAACTAGATCTGACTAGGACCTATTAGGACCAATTAAGCCTAATTAGGACCTAATTAGACCTAATTATCTACCTAATTAGACCCAATTAGGACCTAATTAGATCTAATTATCTACCTAATTAGACCTAATTAGACCCATTAGGACCAATTAGGACTAATTAGAACCAATTAGAACCAATTAAAACTAATTAAGACTTGATTAGACTCAATTAGAACCAATTAGGACCTAATTAGACTCAATTAGAACCAATTAGGGCCTAATATGACCAATTAGGACCTACTATGACCAATTAGTCCACTAATTAAGACCAATATGACCTATTAGGACCTACTATGACCAACTATGACCAATTAGGACTAATTAGGACCTAATATGACCTATTAGGACCCAATTAGAATCAATTAGAACTGATTAGCACCTAATTAGACTCAATTAGAACCAATTAGGATCTAATATGACCTATTAGGACCTATTAAGACCTAATATGAACCAATTAGGACCAATTAAGACATAATATGAACCAATTAGAACCAATTAGGAACTAATATTAACCAATTAGGACCTAATTAGAGTCAATTAGATAAATTAGGACAAATTAGGACCTAATTAGACCCAATTAGAACCAATTAGGATCCGATTAGAATCAATTAGAACCAATTAGCACCTAATTAGACTCAATTAGAACCAATTAGGACCTGATATGGCATATCAGGACCTAATATGACCTATTAGAACCTAATTAGAATCAATTAGAACCAATTAGAACCTAATTAGACTCAATTAGAACCAATTAGAACCTAATTAGACTCAATTAGAACCAATTAGGACCTAATATGAGCTATAAGAACCTAATTAGAGTCAATTAGACCAATTAGGACCTAATTAAACTTAATTCTAGACCAATTAGGACCAATTAGGACCTACTATGACCAACTATGACCAATTAGGACTAATTAGGACCTAATATGACCTATTAGGACCCAATTGGAATCAATTAGAACCAATTAGCACCTAATTAGACTCAATTAGAACCAGTTCAGACCTAATATGATCTATTAGCACCTAATTAGATTGTATTAGAACCAATTAGGACCTAATTAGACTTAATTAGATTGATTAGACTCAATTAGAACCAATTAGGACCTATTATGACCAATTATGACAAATTAGTCCACTAATTAGGACCAATATGACCTATTACTACTATGACCAACGATGACCAATTAGGACTAATTAGGACCTATTAGGACCAATTAGAATCAAGTAGAACCAATTAGCACCTAAGTAGACTCAATTAGAACTAATTAGGACCTAATATGACCTATTAGAACCACTTAGGACCTAATTAGACTTAATTAGACCAATTAGACTCAATTAGAACCAATTAAGACCTAATATGACCTATTAGATCCAATTAGGACCTAATTAGACTTAATTAGACCTGTTAGGACCTACTATGACCAAGTATGACCAATTAGGACTAATTAGGACCTAATATGACCTATTATGACCCAATTAGAATCAATTAGAACCAATTGGCACCTAATTAGACTCAATTATAACCAATTAGTACATAATATGACCTATTCTATGACCTAATATCACCTATTAGGACCTAGTATGACCTAATATGACATATTAGCACCTAATTAGAATTAATTAGAACCAATTAGGACCTAATTTAACCTATTAGAACCAATTAGGACCTAATTAGATTTAATTAGACTAATTATACTCAATTAGAACTAGTTAGGACCTAATATGACCTATTAGATCCAATTAGGACCTAATTAGACTTAATTAGACCAATTAGACTCAATTAGAACCAATAAGGACCTAATTCTAGACATAATATGAACCTATTAGGACCTAATATGACCTTTTAGAACCTAATTAGACATAATATGAATCTAAATTATGACCTGATATGACCTATTAGGACCTAATTAGAGTCAATTAGACCAATTAGGACCTAATTAGACTTAATTCTAGACCAATTAGGACCAATTATGACCAATTAGTCCACTAATTAGGACCAATATGACCTAGTAGTGTGTAGTGTAAAAATGACCACACTTCTATGAACCATTACTTGCAAGGTTGCTCAACAATGAGGCCTCACAAAGCGGCTCATAGCTCTCTATGCATGGAGTTGCAAAGGACTTATGAGTTTTGCTCTCAGCTAGAGCTACAAGAATGTGACCTTGCTAGTCAACCATGCAATGAGAGATTCAAGTGAAGACAAGGGCAAGAGTGCCAATGTCCCCAAGAATCTAAATGAAAAATGTAATGCAAATGCAACTAGTATGAATGTGCAAGACTAATCTATCAAATGAAGTGCAAACTAAACTATGAAAAGAAGTACAATAGGTTTCAAGCCCCTAATTAAGTTATGTGAGATCTATTCTATTGCATAAAAGGAAATCTAATCTATGGTGCCGTGATCATGCAACTAAGAAAACAAATATAAACTAGATGATGGAAGCAACAAGTCTTCAATGTCTTCAAACTCCAAATGCACCTAAAACCTGCAGCATAACATTAGCATAAAACATGGATGCAAATGAAGGAGAGAGCTCTCCTTTTATAAGAAATGAGGTGAAATGGACCATGGAGATTAAGAGGCAAAAAGACTTAATCAGCGGTGGAGCTTGAAAGAGGAGCAATCCATGTGCACAAGTATCCTCCAATGAGAGTGAAGTGTTGACTTTTGAGCCTCATGTGAGACAAAAAGTGCTTTTCTCCTTTTTGTAAAATAGGAATAATGCTTTATTTGTGCAACTTAGGATAAGAGGGAAAGGTGGGCTTTTTATTTAATTAAAAAGGGAGGAAATATTCCTTTTAATCAAATAAAGACTTAGGATAAATGGTTAGCCCATAGGATAAAAATCCAATATATGATCAAACTTAGGATTTGATCAAGAGATTGATAATGTTCAAAATATTGATTAATGATCAAAATGATTCAGGATTGATAAATCAAATAAATGGGGCCCAAAGTCTAGGCGACCATTTTTGGGTGCATACAAGTAGGACCTACTATGACCAACTATGACCAATTAGGACTAATTAGGACCTAATATGACCTATTAAGACCCAATTAGAATCAATTAGAACCAATTAACACCTAATTAGACTCAATTAGAACTAATTAGTACCTAATATGACCTATTAGGACCTAATTAGACTCAATTAGAACCAATTAGGACCTAATATGACCTATTAGAACCAATTATGACCTAATTAGACTTAATTAGACCGATTAGACTCAATTAGAACCAATTAGGACCTAATATGACCTATTAGATCCAATTAGGACCTAATATTAACCAATTAAAACCAATTAGGACCTAATAAGAACCAATTAGAACCAATTAGGACCTAATTTGACCTAATTAGAGTCAATTATACCAATTAGGACCTAATTAGACTTAATTCTAGACCAATTAGGACCTAATAAGACCAGTTATGACCAATTAGGACTAATTAGGACCAATTGGGACCTATTAGGACCTATTATGACCAATTAGGACTAATTAGGACCTAATATCACCTATTAGGACCCAATTAGAATCAATTAGAACCAATTAGCCCCTAATTAGAATCAAATATGACCAATTAGGACCAATTAGACCTAATTAGACCTAATTAGACCCAATTAAACCTATTAGGACCTAATTAGACCCAATTAGACATGTTAGGACCTAATTAGACCTAATTAGACCCAATTAGACCAAACTTGACATGTTACTTGACCTATTTTGACTTAATACATGAACCGCGTTAGACCTAACTTCATTCAAAAGTTTTTGTTTAATAATTTTTACTTCATATGTAGGAAATGCTCAAGAAGCACAACCTTCTGAAGTTGGAGAAGGGTCATCAAAATCTCAACAAGTCCAACCTTCAGAAGTTGGAGAAG
Organism: Chamaecyparis obtusa; assembly: GCA_027943335.1. Taxonomy (NCBI): domain Eukaryota; kingdom Viridiplantae; phylum Streptophyta; class Pinopsida; order Cupressales; family Cupressaceae; genus Chamaecyparis; species Chamaecyparis obtusa. The sequence goes on from BSBK01008496.1 coordinate 169,297, forward strand.
GGTCATCGCAAGCTCAACAAGCACAACTCTCAAAATATCAAACAAGTACACATCTCTCTCTCTCTCTCTCTCTCTCTCTCTCTCTCTCACTCACTCACTCACTGACTCTCTCTCTCACTATCTCAATTTTGTCTCTTATTGGTGAATATGCATTTTGGGTCTTTCCCTTTAAGAAGTTATTTTTTTTGTTGTGTACATGTGCAACCTTTGATAATGAAAATGTTGGACAAGGGGCATCCCAAGTTGAAGTAATGGACTTTAGAGAAGGGTCAACCCAAGGTAAAATAAGTATGTGTTTCTCTCATTAGTTTATAAATTTTTATAGGTTTGACATTCAAGCTTGTGATGTAGGAGCATCTTGGGTCTTTGAGCAATCTTGCATCAACCAAAAACATTTCTTGATTTCTATACCTATTTTTTGTTGTTTTCTTTATAATCTTGGAATTTGATGGTTTCATGGTGTGTGAAGCTTACATGATTTTGAGGACATATTTGGGAACCTTCTCCTATGAGCACATAAAGATTGGATGAAGTTTCAAAGTTACAATTGTTTTCCTTGTCGTCGGAGCAGTGTTTTCTTGCAGTTTTGGTGCTGATTGTTCTTGTTGGCGACCTTGATCCATAAGGAATCAGAATTTTCTCTTTTAATGAATTTTAGAGGACCTAAATTAATATCATTTCCCAAGGGAAAAAACTCCAATTCATTATGAGTAAAAAGTTATGCTCATTTTTCCCCGGGACCTATTTTCTGCCATTTTTCTGGTGTAACATGTAGTGTTTCTTCTTGCGCACTTACGTGTGATCAAATGGGGCCTTGTGCACTTAAAGGAATGTTTTTGGGTCATGTGAAGACCTAAATCCAAAGGCTCATCAATTTATATTCATTCTAGCATTAGTTTTGGTTTAAATCTTGAGACTGGACCTATAATGTAATTAAATGCTTGACTGGCCGACCTGTGGCTTAGCTGGCTATATAAGGGGTCTAGATTGATGTTGTAGGGAATGGGGAGGTAGATATAGAGAGGATTATCAAGATACATAATTGGAGAAAGATAGGATGCGAGCTGTAATTCTGAATTCATAATTCTCATTGTATAAGGCCGAAACTCGAAAGGCCTCACAGCCGGGCATGTTGAAAGAAATAATATAAATTCTTTGTTGTTGCTTCCAGTTGATTGTCTCATATCCATTGTGATTTCATTGCTTTTATGTGATATTATATTGCTTCCATTGTGTAACTCTGAGCAAGGGCTTGTTTGTGGATTCAAGTGGATTCAATTTTGCTGATTTTGCTTGTGTCTACCCTGCCCTTGCGTCAAGTGGTATCAGAGCAAGTTCTTTCTTGTGGATTGGATCATGGAGAACCTTATTGGATTGGTTGTAGGGTGGAAGATCTAGGTTTTGACCTATAACTTATAGAAGGTTATGATCTTGTTGGGACCTGATTGTCAAGATGGTTCGAGGTAGAGGAAATGATAATGTTATCATGGATATGTTGAGGCAGATTGCAACTAGGCTTGAAGCTGTAGACATAGCCCAGAGAAGAGGAGCACATCTTGAAGATGTTAGTGATGAAGAAGAGGAAGTAGCACCTAATGCTGAACCTAAAGTTGAACAAGATGAGGAAAGACTATTGAGAGTTTTGTCTAAGGCTAACTCTAGACCTGCAGTTGAAGTTGCTTGCTATGATGGAAGACTTGAGACCAATGCACTTTTGGATTGGATCTCTAAGATGGATAAATACTTTGAGTATGAAGGTACTCCTAATAATAAGAAGGTTAAGATAGCAGTCACAAAGTTGAAAGGACATGCATCTCTTTGGTGGGATCATTTGCAAACTAAGAGACAAAAGAGAGGAAAAGAAAAGATCAAGACATGGATGAAGATGCTTGGAAAGATGAAGAAGAAGTTTCTTCTAGCTAACTACCAAGTGAGTTTGATGAGAAAAATGCAAAATTTGAGACAAAAGGACATGAGTGTGAAAGAATATACTGAAGAATTTTACAAATTGGATATCAGATCTGGACATGTGGATGATGAAGTTGAGAAAGTGGCTAGATATCTGAATGGCCTAAGGACATCTATTCAAGATGAGATCAGCTATCTGAAGATTGATAGTGTGGAAGAAGCATATCAATTTTCTTTGAAGGTAGAAGAGAGATTGACAAAAAGACATGATCAAAGATAGAGAGGAAGAGGTGGAAGATTTAAAAGAAGCAGAGGTAGATCTGATGGAGAAAGTAGCAGATCTAAAAATTTAGTACAAGATAAAGGATGGAAAGATGACCCCACTAGTAAAAGAGGTAATTACTCTAGAGGTAGCTATACTGGTTACTCTAGGAATAACAATAATGGGAAAAGAGATGAGAAATCTTGGTTTAAAGGTACCTGTTACAAATGTGGTGAAGAAGGACATAGAGCTTTTGAATGTACTAACTCTGGAAAGAAGATTGGAGGTAATGGTAGAAATAATTTGGCTTGTGAAGAAGTTGAGGAAATGTCTAATGAACCTAAACATGGTGAGAACTTGATGCTAAGAAGGATCTTGTGGAATGAAGAAGCTGATGAGGAACCTATTCTGAGGAAAAGTTTGTTTAGAACCAGATGTAAGATCACTGACAAATGTTGCAAGGTAATCATTGATAATGGAAGTTCTGATAATTTGGCATCTAAAGAGATGGTTAAAAAGTTGCAGTTGTAGAGATTGAAACATCTGAAGCCTTACCATATTGCTTGGATCCAGAAGGAGCATAAACTACTTGTAAGTGAACAATGCCTTGTTAAATTCAAAATTGGGAATTATCATGATGAAGTCTTGTGTGATATTATGCCTATGGATTGTTGTCATATTATTTTGGGTAGACCTTGGTAGTATGATAGGAAAGCTTTGCATGATGGTAGATTGAATCAATATACTATTTGGATGGATGGAAAGAAACAAGTATTGTTGCCTTTGATAGAGAAGTTTGATGAAGGTCACTATACCACAGTCAGAGTATGTTTGGTTGATGGTAAAAAGTTTGCAAAAGAAATGAAAGAACATAATGTTTTCTTTGCTTTAATTCCAAGAAAGACTGAGAAACAAGATGAGTTAGAACATGCACCTGAGGTTAAGCCTTTGTTGAATGAATTTCATGACATCATTTCTGATAATGTACCTGATGGTTTACCACCTATGAGAAGTATAAGTCATTGTATGGATTTGATACCTAGAGCTAGTTTGCCTAATAAAGCACCACATAGGTTGACACCTGATGAGAAAACTAAATTGAATAGACAAGTGCAAGAGTTACTTGAGAGAGGTTTGATTAGGGAAAGTCTGAGTCCTTGTGCAGTACCTGTTGTATTAGGACCTAAAAAGAATGGAGAATGGAGAATGTGCACTAATTCTAGAGCTATAAACAAGATAACAGTAAAGTATAGATTTCCTTTGCCTAGGATGGATGGCATAATGGATAGTTTGAGTGGAGCAAAGTATTTCACAAAGATTGATTTGAAAAGTGGATATCATCAGATTAGGATCAGAGAAGGGGATGAATGGAAAACTGCTTTTAAGACTAATGAAGGTTTGTATGAATGGTTGGTTATGCCTTTTGGTTTGACTAATGCACCTAGTAATTTCATGAGGCTGATGAATGAAGTTCTAAAAATATTCTTGGGTAAGTTTGTGATTGTATATCTTGATGACATTTTGATATTCAGTAAGAGTAAGGAGGAACATTTGGAACATATCAGACAAGTATTGCAGAAATTGAAGGAAGAAAAGTTGCTGATTAACTTGAAGAAATGTTCATTCATGAAAGAGGAGATTGTATATCTTGGTTTTGTAATTTCAGCTGAAGGATTGAAGATGGACCCTAAGAAAGTAAGATCTATACTTGATTGGCCTACACTAGAGAATTTTGGGGAGGTAAGACCATTTCATGGATTGGCAAGTTTTTATAGGAAGTTCATCAGAAATTTCAGTTCTATTTGTAATGCTATGACTGAAACTATGAGAGGAGATAAAAAAAGATTTCAAATGGACACATGGAGCACAAAAGAGTTTTGAAACATTGAAACAAAGAATTGCAAAGTTGCCTACACTTGCTTTGCCTAATTTTAGTAAAGTTTTTCAAGTTGAATGTGATGCTAGTGGTAGTGCAATTGGAGTTGTTTTGAGTCAAGAAGGAAAACCTATAGCTTTCTTTAGTGAGAAGTTGAATGATGCTAAAAGAAAATATTCAGTTTATGACCAGGAATTCTATGCTATTGTTTAAGCCTTGAAGAAATGGAGACATTATTTGATGCCTAAAGATTTTGTGTTGTATATTGACCATAAAGCTTTGCAGTATTTGGGAAGTTAGAATAAGTTGAATCAGAGACATATGAAGTGGGTTGAGTTCTTGCAGAATTTTTCCTTTTCATTGAAGCATAAAAGTGGACAGTCAAATAAGGTTGCTGATGCCTTGAGTCGAAGAAGAAGTTTGCTGACAGAGATGAGAGTTGAGGTACTTGGTTTTGATGATTTGAAGTGTTTGTATGAGACTGACATTGATTTTGCAGAACCTTGGAAAGCTTGTAAGGAACACAGTGAGTGATAAGTGGACTGAGTATTTCATTCAAGAAGACATATTGTTTAAAGGAGTTTAGTTGTGCATACCTAGAGGATCTATGAGAGAGAATATAATAAAGGAGAAACATAGTGGTGGACTTGTTGGACATTTTGGGATTGATAAGACTATGAATTTGATTTCAAAAAGATACTTTTGGCCACAAATTTATAGAGATGTACAGAGAATGGTTAGAGGTTGTAGAATTTCTCAAGTAGCAAAAGGAACTAGTCAAAATGCGGGATTGTATACACCTTTTCCTATACCTGATAGACCTTGGGAAGATGTGAGTATGGACTTTATTCTTGGATTACCTAGAACTCAGAGAGGTAATGATTCTATTTTGGTAGTGGTTGATAGATTTTCTAAGATGGCTCATTTCATACCTTGTAAGAAGACATCTAATGCATTGCATGTAGCTGAATTATTCTTCAAGGAAGTGGTAAGATTGCATGGTTTTCCTAAATCTATTGTTTCAAATAGAGATACTAAGTTTACTGGTTACTTTTGGAGAACACTTTGGAAAAAGATGAATACCGATTTGAAGTTTAGTTCTACATTTCACCCTCAGACAGATGGATAGACTGAAGTTGTGAATAGATTTTTGGGAAACTTGTTGAGATGTTTAGTTGGAGAGAAACCTGCTAATTGGGATTTGATTTTGGCACAAGCAGAGTTTTCATATAACAATTCGGTGAATAGGAGCACTAAGAGGACACCATTTGAGATTGTTACTGGATTTCATCCTAAGGGAACCATGGAGCTAAGAGATTTACCTATTGACACAAGAAGAAGTGCTGAAGCTGATCATTTTGCAGAATACATGAGAACTTTACATGATGAAGTTAAGAGGAATTTAGAGGACAGTAATCTGAAGTATAAATAGAGAACAGACAAGAGAAGGAGACATAAATCTTTTGAAGTTGGAGATGAGGTTATGATTCATTTAAAAAAGAATATATTTCCATTTGGTACCTACAATAAGCTAAAAATGAAGAAGTTTGGACCTTGTAAGATTCTGAAGAAGTTTGACAATGGAAATGCTTATGAAGTAGAATTGCTAGAGGACATGGATATATCACCTATATTCAATATTGTTGATATATTTGAGTACTTTGAATCAAATGATGAGATTGAAGATGATCTAGACTATCCAAAGAAAAATATAGACAACATTGAGAAGATTTTGAATAGCAGAGTTGGCAAGAGTACAAGAGGAAAAGACTACATGGAATATCTAGTTCAGTGGAAGAAAAAGCCAGTTGAAGATAGTTCATGGATTACACAAGCTGAGTTGGATCTTTATGATTCAGGTTAGAATATGAGAAGTGCCTGATGTGGACATCAGTTCTTTATTTACCCTAGGTGTCTGATGCAGGAGCATCTTGGGTCTTTGAGCAATCTTGCATCAACCAAAAACATTTCTTGATTTCTATACCTATTTTCTATTGTTTGCTTTATAATCTTTGAATTTGATGATTTCATGGTGTTCAAATCTTACATGATGTTGAGGACCTATTTTGGAATCTTCTCCTATGAGCACATAAAGATTGGATGAACTGTTTCAAAGTTACAGTTGTTTTCCTTGCCGTCGAAGTAGTGTTTTCCTATAGTTTTGGTGCTGATTGTTCTTGTTGGCGACCTTGATCCATAAAGAATCAGCCTTTTCTCTCTTAAGGAATTTTAGAGGACCTAAATTCATATCATTTCCAAAGGTAAAAAACTCCAATTCATTATGAGTAAAAATTTATGCTCATTTTTCCCCAGGACCTATTTTCTGCCAGTTTTCGGGTGTAACATGTAGTGTTTCTTCTTGCGCACTTACGTGTGATCAAATGGGGCCTTGCACACTTAAAGGAATTTTTTTGGGTCATGTGAGGACCTAAATCTGAAGGCACATCAATTTATATTCATTCTAGCATTAGTTTTGGTTTAAATCTTGAGATTGGACCTATAATGTAATTAAATGCCTGACTGGCTAACCTGTGACTTAGCTGGCTATATAAGGGGTCTAGATTGATGTTGTAGGGAATGGGGAGGTATATCTAGAGAGGATTATAAAGATACATCATTGGAGAAAGATAGGATGCAAGCTGTAATTCTAAATTCATAATTCTCATTGTATAAGGCCGAAACCCGAAAGGCCTCACAGTCGGGCATGTTGAAAGAAATAATATAAATTCTCTGTTGTTCTTGCCAATTGATTGTCTCATATCCATTGTGATTTCATTGGTTTTATGTGATATTATTCCATTGTGTAACTCTAAGAAAGGGCTTGTTTGTGGATTCAAGTGGATTCAATTCTTTTGATTCTGCTTGTGTCTGCCCTGCCCCTGTGTCAACTTGTAAAAACTTATTTCATGAAGGTCTGGGCTTAAGATGAGATATTAAGATATTTTTTTATTTTTTTTGCAGTGGAAGTGCAAGAAACATATGAGAATGATAGTCTACTCCAACAATTGAAGAGAAAAATTAATCATAAAAGCATAGATCATTTAATTGAAATGGATGTAGAAAAATTGAGAGATTATGCTAAACAACCCATAAATATTATGAAGAGGGCATTGAATAAAAAGTCTAAGAAAATAATGAAACAATTTGAGAATCTTGGTACACTTGAAAAAACTCAACTATTATCAATTACACTTCTTAAAGATTAGTTAAAAGAGCCATTAAAATTGTTGGGTGTAGATGCAAGTTTGAAAAAGTTAAAATCATGTAACATACAAAAAAATATTGTTGACAATGTTAAAGAAGGTTTGCATTCCATTGGGAAAAAAAACCATATCTACAGATAGGTCCATTTCAAGAAGAGTGATACTAACATCTATTTTAAATAAAAACATGTCCCAAAGAAGACAAATTTCTTCACTTTCATCTCAAGTCGGGTACAGTAGGAAGACAATGACACATTATTTGAAAAGAAGAATCAATTTGGATGATACTATAGTGCAAGGTAATTGGGCACTAATGTGTAGAGCTCCTCGGTCTGATAGGATTAATGAAATAGTTAGGAACTTAGTTACATCATTTTAGACTAATCATACTCATGCTTCACCAAATAAAAGATATGTTATCTAGAAGAGGATTGGGACTAAGGAATATTTCCAACACACAAAACATTGGTTGGACACCACACAACATGAAGTGTATCTCTCATTTTGTAACTCAAATCCTGGCATTAAGATAGGAAATACAATGTTTGAAAGATTAAAGCCATTTTTTGTAAAGATAAATAAATTTTTTGAAACTTTTTGTTGTCGATATCATATTGAATTTGATCTCTACTATCAAGGTTTTAGAAAGATGATAGAAGAAAGTGGTGGTTCTCAAAATGATTTTCCTAAACGTCCAAGCCAATTCATAGCATCAATCTTATGTAACAAATCAATTGATCATGAAATACCTGAAATAGATTGCATAAGAGGAACTTGTCAAACATGCAGGGATTTGGCTAAATTTTCTTTGAGACTTGAAGATACTAACATGACAAGGATGATAAAATGTAAGAGATACAAGTACATAAAGTCTGAAACAAAAGTTGGGAAAGAATCAACAAGGTTGGAATATGTAGAAGCCAAGATACCTATTGCAACATTTATGGATAATTTTCATAAATTGATTCAACCATACATACGTCATGTTTTTTTTGCTAAATGGCAGGTAGAACAATTCCAAATACAAAAAAGAAACTTTTCCAATTAGAACAATTTTATTGATTGTTGATTTTGCAGAGAAATACTCCTTTGTTTCTCAAAAACAACTTCAAGCAAAATACTACTATACAAAGAAGGTCACTATCATGGTACATGTGTCTTATCGACATGCACAATTAGGTTTGGATGGTGTTGAAAGTACATATCAATCATGAGTCATAAAAAAAGAATATCACTTTTACATTAGTGATGATAAAGAGCATGACATACATTTTGTCAAGCATTGCTTTAAGACATTTTTTGGATATTTGGAAAACAAAGGCATTGAAATTGAAAAACATTTTGCTTGGTCGAATGGATGTGCATCACAATTTAAATTAGCAAGGCCATTTTATGCACTATGTAGATATCATCGATACCAAAAGATACCACATATTTGGAATTTCTTTGAGAGTGGACATGGAAAGGGAGAGTATGATGATGCAGGAGCTTGTATCAAACATGCTTTAAGAAAGTATCAACTAGACTATCAGAGATATCGTATAAATAATGCACATGATGTATTTTAGTGGTTCAAGATGCATTTTTTGGTGCCAAATCATGATAACACATCATCACGATTAGATTAAGTCGTACCCTTCTGAGTATTCTGGGAGATATCAGGTATTAATTTTCAACATTAATTGTTGTCTAGTTATAATTTATGTATGTCTGTGCTTTAAATTTATTGATCATTGTTTGAGTTAACTTATATATGTGTACATTAAACATATATACATTATTTTAACTTGTCTTCAATTTTTACGTGGTGTCTCTCTATTGTTCAGGTGTTGATAGAAGATCAATCCATGGATGCAAGAGAGTAGACAAAACAAGATCCCTGCATTTAGTTATGAGTACAAATAGTAATGTGTGGTCATTGTACACCAGAGATTACTCATGCTTTTGTTATGACTGCATTTCTGAAAACTATGACAAATGTATCAACCAAAAATGTGGATATGTTAGTGAATGGAATTTGGTTCCACTAGATGTTACAAACACAAATGATGAAGTTCAGGATGAAAGCTTTGACGACATTCCATTGATTTCTATAGATTATGACCATATTTCAAGTTTGATCAAAATTGGTCCGTGTGTGTTTATGTACATGTTTAAAAAGGATTCATAAACTCAATTCATAAATATAGTTTGTTTAATTTATATTTACAAACCTCAAATTAAAAGTTCTCTTTAAATGTAGGACATATTTTTGCAGTAGTAGAAGAGTTGGGAAATGTGGAAGGTGTTAGTTACTATTTATTATGTTGCTTCAAGGAGAGGATAAAGCTAACATATAATGAAAAAAGTGATGTAATTATTTTTCCCACAGGTTCTAGTACTATATTTAAGTTTCACAGCGTGTATTAAACTTGAGTGAGGTCAAACTTCCAGTTTTCTTATACGTTTGTTTATATGGTTAATTTCACATCTATATATATATTTAACATTGTTAAACTTGTCCATGTCGGTTCAATCATTGTGCAAGGAGCATATTTGAAGCAAATAAAAATACTTAAACATGGGATTCATTTTGTTGATTATCAACCTAACAATAAGGTTTATCAGTATAGCCATCTTGTAATTGCCACTGTCCTATCTCTTCTTCTTGTGACGGGACATGGCATTCATAAGTGGAGACTTGATACTGATGACCATTAGAGAATATTAAATTTTATTCGAGAGAGAGATGAACCACTTGATGTGGAGAAAATTTGTCATGGGTGAGACCAAAGGTTTTCTTAGCTCCATTATTTTCTACTGGTTCCCATAGTGAATGGAGCTTGAATTAATTATCTACCTGAATTTGAAGTATTCTAACTTTGGAATATGAATGTGTGTACATTGAATTTTCATGTGTTACATTAGGACATACATGTTTTAAATATAAAATCTAATTGAAGTACAACAACATTAAATTAAAAGTACATGCACAACTATTATCAAATGTATATTTAAATATAAGTAAGATTCAATCAATCATCTAGGTCTCAATTATATAGGTCAAATGTGTCAAATTTACATCATTCATAACTTTCATAAACATGTACAAGGGTGAACCCACAATAGTGGGTTACACTATTTTGCTTGAATGGACACTGAACTCTACATTTTGAGAAAAACTTTTAGATTCGGATGCATATTTCCATTGAACCGTTCAAAATCAAAGGATGAAGTAAATTAGAGTCTTTTAGGATTTTCTGCCTAGATTCTAAATATATATATTTTTTATTTTTTTTAATTTATTTGAATACTTTTTTCTTTCTCCCATGAAAACTAGTATGGTGCTGAAAACATCATTTTCAAATAGTAACATTATTTTCATAGAGCATAGCTTTTTTTGTAAAATAGATATTAATGTGTTTCTTTCAAATTTAGTTTTGTAACATCCATATAGAGGTCATGCAATTGGTTTGATGACATTATCACTATTATTGCATATTTTATTAACATTTGAAGTTGACGAAACCATGATTTTGAAATACCTTAACTATATAGCTTATAACTTGTTATGTATTTATCAAATTTTAAAAATATTTTTTTATAGAAAGTAGACTCAAATACAGAGGGAACTATTATTTTTCAAAAAAATAATCCCTTTTTACTATTTTTCATTGAACGTCAAACTCAGAGGTTTATATTTGATTAAAAACCTACATTCGTTTAATGTCAAAAACCATATACATAATAAATTCAAAAATAGTCAAATATATAATCGTTAGAAAGCTAGTTTCGAGTATTTGTTGTATGCAAAAGGACGTCTTCTTATTCTTCCATTTGATCACCATGCTTGAGGCCTAAAACCATGAAATTCTCATAATTTCTTCAAAACTTGCAACCATGGCCTAAACTAGGTACTTTCGATAGAAACTTTTGGGTTTTGATCGAAAGTACTTTCTCGAATAATGCAAATTCTAGTCATTACTAAACTACTTTTGATAGAAATTCAGTTAGTTTTGATCGAAAGTCAACTTTGACTTTCGATAGAAACCCAAGTCATCCTTCTCAGTGTCATTTACGGTTAATAAGGATTAGGTATAAATAAATGTATATTTTTTCATTTCATTAATCTGAAAGCTGTAAAATAATTCGCATTTAGGAGAAGGAAGACATTTTGGCATGGAATAATTTTCTAAGTTGTGATGGGAAATAAAAAGAGAAGGCGAAACAAAAGTACACGACATTATTTAGAAGAGACTCAACAAAGACTATGTGAAGAATCATGAAAAAGATATTATCATCGAAAACAAGGTATGTCTAAGATGTTTCTCTCTAGATATTTTAAGTTGATGGTCAAGACTTGTCTTAATGTTCATGTAAATGTGATATTCTAATACCTAATTTTAGAGCTAATTATACCTAATAAGACTAAATCTTAGCAATTAGGACCTATTAAGACCAATTTATAGGTCTAACTAGACGTATTAGGACCAAGTCTAGACCTAACTAGGACCTATTCTAGTCCTACCAATTAGATCTATTAGGACTTGTTAATCTGACCATTTAATAGATGTATTAGGCCCTATTGGGTCCAAATAGACCTAACTATACCTATTAGGACCAATTAGACAAGTAACTGGACCAATTAGGACCTCTTAGACTTAACTAGACCTAACTGTAGACCTATTTGGACTAATTAGGGCCTATTAAAACTAATTAGGACCTATTATGACTAATTTGGACCTATTAGGACCCAATTAGAATCAATTAGAACCAATTAGCACCTAATTAGACTCAATTAGAACCAATTATGACCTAATATGACCTATTAGAACCTAATTAGACTCAATTAGAATAAATTAGCACCTAATTAGACTCAATTATGATCAATTAGACCCAATTAGGACTAATTAGGACTAATTAGGACCAATTAGGACAAATTAGAACTAATTAGAACCAATTAGGACTAATTAGAACCAATTAGGACCAATTAGAAATAATTAGGACCTAATTAGACTCAATTAGAACAAATTATGACCTAATTAGACTCAAGTAGAACCAATTAGATCCAATTAGGACCTAATATGACCTATTAGAATCAATTAGGACCTATTATGACTTAACTCTAGACTAATTATGACCTGTTATGACCAATTAGGACTAATTAGAACCAATATGACCTATTAGGACCTATTAGGACCAACTATGACCTAATAGGACCAATTAGGACCTATTATGACCTATTATGACTTAACTCTAGACTGATTAGGACCTATTATGACCAATTAGGACTAATTAGGACCAATATGACCTATTAGGACCTATTAGGACCAACTATGACCTAATTAGGACCAATATGACCTAATTAGGACCTAATAGGACCTATTAGGACCCAATTAGAAATAATTAAAACTAATTAGAACTAATTAGGACCTAATTAGACTCAATTAGAACTAATTAGGACCTAATTAGATTGAATTAGAACCAATTATATCCAATTAGGACCTAATATGACCTATTAGAACCAATTAGGACCTATTAGATCTAATTAGGACCTTATATGACCTATTAGATCCAATTAGGACCTAATATGACCTATTAGATCCAATTAGGACCTAATATGACCTATTAAAACCTAACAAGACTCAATTAGAAGAAATTAGCACCTAATTAGACTCTATTAGGACTAATTAGATCCAATTAGGACCTAATATTCAACCTATTAAAACCCAATTAGACTCAATTAGAATAAATTAGCACCTAATTAGACTCAATTGGGACCAATTAGACCTAATTAGGACTAATTAGGACCAATTAGGACCAATTAGACCTAATTAGGACTAATTAGGACCAATTAGGACCAATTAGAACCAATTAGGACTAATTAGAACCAATTAGGACCAATTAGAACCAATTAGGACCAATTAGAACTAATTAGGACCTAATTAGACTCAATTAGAACCAATTAGGACCTAATTAGACTCAATTAGAACTAATTAGATCCAATTATGACCTAATATGGCCTATTAGAACCAATTAGGACCTATTATGACTTAACTCTAGACTAATTAGGACCTATTATGACCAATTAGGACTAATTAGGACCAATATGACCTATTAGGACCAACTACACGGCCTAATTAGGACAAATATGACCTAATTAGGGCCTAATAGGACCTATTAGGACCCAATTAGAATCAATTAGAACCAATTAGCACCTAATTAGACTCAATTAGAACCAATTAGGACCTAATATGACCTATTAGAACCTAATTAGACTCAATTAGAATAAATTAGCACCTAATTAGACTCAATTAAGACCAATTAGACCCAATTAGGACTAATTAGGACCAACTGGGACTAATTAGAACTAATTAGAACCAATTAGAACTAATTAGGACCAATTAGAACCAATTAGGATCAATTAGAACTAATTAGGACCTAATTAGACTCAATTAGAACCAATTAGATCCAATTAGGACCTAATATGACCTATTAGAACCAATTAGGACCTATTATGACCTATTATGACTTAACTCTAGACTAATTACGACTTGTTATGACCAATTATGACCAATATGACCTATTAGGACCTATTAGGACCAACTATGACCTAATTAGGACCAATATGACCTATTAGGACCCAATTAGAATCAATTAGGACCAATTAGCACCTAATTAGACTCAATTAGAACTAGTTAGGACCTAATATGACCTATTAGAACCCAATTAGACTCAATTAGAATAAATTAGCACCTAATATGACCTATTAGAACCAATTAGGACCTATTAGATCTAATTAAGACCTAATATGACATATTAAAACCCAATTAGACTCAACTAGAAGAAATTAGCACCTAATTAGACTCTATTAGGACCAATTAGATCTAATTAGGACATAGTATGGCCTATTAAAACCTAATTAGACTCAATTAGAATAAATTAGCACCTAATTAGATTCAATTAGGACCAATTAGAACCAATTAGAACCAATTAGGACAAATTAGGACCAATTAGGACCAATTAGGACTAATTAGAACTAATTAGGACCTAATTAGGCTCAATTAGAACTAATTAGATTCAATTAGGACCTAATATGACCTATTAGAACCAATTATGACCTATTAGATCCAATTAGGACCTAATATGACCTATTAGATCCAATTAGGACCTAATATGGCCTATTAAAACCCAATTAGAAGAAATTAGTAGAAATTAGCACCTAATTAGACTCTATTAGGACCAATTAGATCCAATTAGGACCTAATATGACCTATTAAAACCCAATTAGACTCAATTAGAATAAATTAGCACTTAATTAGACTCAATTAGGACCAATTAGACCCAATCAGGACTAATTAGGACCAATTAGGACCAATTAGAACTAATTAGAACCAATTAGAACCAATTAGGACTAATTAGAACCAATTAGGACCAATTAGTTCTTCACTAATTAGGACCTTATTAGACTCAATTAGAACCAATTAGGACCTAATTAGTCTCAATTAGAACCAATTAGATCCAATTAGGACCTAATATGACTTATTAGAACCCAATTAGATTCAATTAGAATAAATTAGCACCTAATTAGACTCAATTAGGGCCAATTAGGACCAATTAGACCCAATTAGGACTAATTAGGACCAATTAGAACCAATTAAAACTAATTCTAGAATAATTTAGAATCAATTAGGACTAATTAGAACCAATTATGACCTATTAGGAGAAACTATGACTAATTACCTGACTAATTAGGACTTAATATAACCTATTAGGACCCAATTAGAATCAATTAGACATGTTAGGACTCAATTAGACCCAATTAGACCCAACTAGACCTATTATAAATCAATTAGACCCAATTAGACCCAACTAGACCTATTAGTCCACCTATTTTGACTTAATACATGAACCTCATTAGACCTACCTTCATTCAAATGTTTTTGTTTAATAATTTTTACTTCATACATGTAGGAAATGCTCAAGAAGCACAACCTTCTGAAGTTGGAGAAGGGTCATCACAAGCTCAACAAGCCCAACCTTCAGAAGTTGGAGAAGGGTAATCACAAGCTCAACAAGCCCAACCTTCAGAAGTTGGAGAAGGGTCATCGTAAGCTTAACAAGCATAACTCTCAAAATATCAAACAAGTACACATCTCTCTCTCTCTCACTGACTCTCTCTCACTATCTCGATTTAGTCTCTTATTGGTGAATATACATTTTGGGTCTTTCCCCTTAAAAAGTTATTGTTTTTGTTGTGTACATGCAGCCTTTGATGATGAAAATGTTGGACAAGGGGCATCCCAAGTTGAATCAACCCAAGGTCAAACAAGTATGTGTTTCTCTCATTAGTTTATAAATTATTATAGGTTTGACATTCAAGATTGTAAATACTTATTTCATGAAGGTCCCCTTAAGATAAGATATTAAGATTTTTATTTTATTTTATGTGTAGTAGAAGTGCAAGAAACATATGTGAATGATAGTCTACTCCAACAATTGAAGAGAAAAATTAATTGTAAAAGTATAGATCATTTAATTCAAATGGATGTGGAAAAATTGAGAGATTATGCAAAACAACCCATAAATACTACGAAGAGGGCATTGAATAAAAAGTCTAAGAAAATAATAAGAATCTTGGTACACTTGAAAAAACTCAACTGTTATCAATTATAGTTCTTAAAGATGAGTTAAAAGAGCCATTAAAATTGTTGGGTGTAGATGCAAGTTTGAAAAAGTTAAAATCATGTAACGTACAAAAAAATATTGTTGACAGTGTTAAGGAAGGTTTGAATTGCATTGGAAAAATAACTAGATCTACAGATAGGTCCATATCAAGAAGAGTGATATTGACATCTATTTTAAATAAAAACATGTCCCAAAAAGGGCAAATATCTTCACTTTCATCTCAGATCAAGTACAGTAGGAAGACAATGACACACTATTTGAAAAGAAGAATCAATTTGGATGATACTACATTGGAAGGTGATTGGGCACTAATGTGTAGAGCTCCTCAATCTGATAGAATTAATGAAATAGTTAGGAACTTAGTTACTTCATTTTGGACTAATCATACTCGTCCTTCACTAAATACAAGAGACATTATCAAGAAGAGGACTGGGCCTAAGGAAAATTTCCAGCACAAAAAATTGGTTGGACACCACAAAACATGAATTATTTTTCTCATTTTGTAACTCAAATCCTGACATTAAGATTGGACAAACAATGTTTGAAAGATTAAAGCCATTTTTGTAAAGATAAATAATTTTTTTGAAACTTGTTGTTGTCGATATTATATTGAATTTGATCTCTACTATCAAGGGTTTAGAAAGATGATAGAAGAAAGTGGTGGTTCTCAAAATGATTTTCCTAAATGTCCAAGCCAATTCATAACATCAATCTTATGTAACAAATCAATTGATCATGAAATACCTGAAATAGATTTCATAAGAGGAACTTGTTAAACATGCGGGGATTTGGCTAAATTTCCTTTGAGACTTGAGATATTGACACAATGAGGATGATAAAATGTAAGAGATACAAGTACATAAAGTCTAAAACAAAAGTCGGGAAAGAATCAACAAGGTTGGAATATGTAGAAGATGAGATACCTATTGCAATATTTATGGAGAATTTTCATAAATTGATTCAACCATACCTACGTCATTTTTTTTTGCTAAATGGAAGGCAAAACAATTCCAAATGCAAAAAGAAACTTTTCCAGTTGGAATAATTTTATTGGTTGTTGATTTTGCAGAGAACTACTCCTTTGTTTCTCAAAAACAACTTCAAGAAGAATACTACTATAAAGAGTAGGTGACTATCGTGGTACATGTTTCTTATTGACATGCACAATTAGGTTTGGATGGTGTTGAAAGTACATATCAAGCATCATTCATAAAGAAAGAATATCACTTTTACATTAGTGATGATAAAGAGCATGACATACATTTTATCGAGCGTTGCTTTAAGACATTTTTTGGATATTTGGAAAACAAAAGCATCGAAATTGAAAAGCATTTTGTTTGGTCAGATGGATGTGCAACACAATTTAAATCATCAAGGCTATTTTATGCACTATGTAGATATCATCGATACCAAAAGATACCACATATTTGGACTTTCTTTGAGAGTGGACATGGAAAGGGAGAGCATGATGGTGCAGGAGCTTGTATAAAACATGCTTTAAGAAAGTATCAACTGGACTATCAGGGATATCATATAAATATGGCTCATGATATATTTGAGTGGTGCAAGATGCATTTTATGGTGCCAAATCATGATAACACATCATCACGATCAAATCGAGTCATACCCTTCCGAGTATTCTGGGAGATAACAAGTATTAATTTTAAATTTATTGATCATTGTTTGAGTTAACTTATATATGTGTACAATATATATATACATGATTTTAACTTGTCTTCAAATTTTACACGTCTCTCTATTGTTCAAGAGTTAATAGAAGATCAATCCATGGATGCAAGAGAGTAGACAAAACAAGATCCCTGCATTCAGTTATGAGTATAGATAGTAATGTGTGGTCATTGTACACTAGAGATTACTCATGCTTTTGTTATGACTGCATTTCTGAAAACTATGATGAATGTATCAACCAAAAATGTGGATATGTTAGTGAATGGAATTTGGTTCCACTAGTTGTTACAAACACAAATGATAAAGTTCAGGATGAAAGCTTTGATGACATTCCATTGATTTCTACAGATTATGACCATATTTCAAGTTTGATCAAAATTGGTACGTGTGTGTTTATGTACATGTTTAAAAAGGATTCCTAAACTCAATTCATAAGTAAAGTTTGTTTAATTTATATTTACAAACCTAAAATTAAAAGTTCGCTTTAAATGCAGGACATATTTTTGCAATAGTAGCAGAGCCTAGAAATGTGGAAGGTGTTAGTTACTATTTATTACATTGTTGCAAGGAGAGGATGAAGCTAACACAAAATGAAATAAGAAATGGAATTATGTTTCCCATAGGTTCTAGTACTGTATTTAAGTTTCCTGTGTAGCCTGTATTAAACTTGAGTGCTTGACCTTCCAAATTCCAATTTTCTTATACATTTGTTTATATGGTTAATTTCACATCTATATATATTTAACATTGTTGAACTTGTCTGTTCAGGTTCAGTTGTCATGCAAGGAACATATTTGAAGCAAATCAAAATACTTAAACATGGGATTCATTTCATTAATTATCAACATAACAATAAGGTTTATCAATATAGTCATCTTGTAATTGCCACTGTCCTATCTCTTGTTCCTGTGACGGGACGTGGCATTCATAAGTGGAGACTTGATAGTGACAACCATGAGAGAATATTAAATGTTATTCGAGAGAGAGATAAACCACTTGATGTGGACTAAATCGCACATGAAATATGATTTGAACTAAATTTTTCATGGGCGAGATCAGAGGTTTTCTTAGCTCCATTCTTTCCTACTGGTGCCCATAGTGAATGGAGCTTGAATTAAAAAGAAAATTTATAATATAGATCTAAAAAATGTCTTAAAAGTGGATATGATATATTAATTATCTAGTTGATCTAACTTTGGAATATTGAATGTGTGTATGTATTGAATTTGCATGTGTTAAAAGTACAATCTACTTGAAGTATATAAAATCTACTTGAAGTACAACAACATTAAATAAAAAGTATGTGCACAACTATTATCAAATAGGTACATTTAAATATAAGTAAGATTCAATTAAACATCTAGGAACCTCAATTATATAGCTCACATGTGTCAAATTTACATCATTCATAACTTTCATAAACACATGTATGTAATCTATTTAAAGTATTGAAAATTTACATATATAAATTTGAAATCACATGAACTCATGAAGCATCAAACATGTATATACAAGTTCATCACACATGCACATGTATATCTAGAGTGAAATTTTATATATATATATATATATATATATATATATATATATATATATATATATATATATATATATATATATATATATATATATATATATAACATGCATGAAACATCAATCATGTGTAGATCAAGTACTATAAATATGAAACATATGAAACAATCATGTGTCAAACATTCTATCAAAAGGGTGTAGAAATGAAATATAACATCAAACACATCAATTGGTCCTATAGAGTCTATAAATGAAATATAGGTCATCAAACACCTGTGAATATATATACATAATATGAAATATGTCTAGATCAAATATGAAAGTGCCTAGGACTCATCATGATGACTCCTCACTAAGCAATCAGACCCAGAGTGATTATCATGTTGTGAAGGATGTGCAGATCCCTACAAGGAAAGAGATATATAAATTAATATATTTAAACATTGTACACATATCTTAAGTTTGATTTAAAATATTGTACAAGAAAACATGTTATAAAGTGTGTACACACAGATAATAAATTAAAGACTCACCTGTCCACTACTGATGTCATCGTCGAGTGAGTCCCAACGATGTACACGATCAGTGCTCAAAGAAGGAGTAACAAGAGGCATATCCTAGCAGACAAAATATATATATAATATATATACACGTGTACATATATATATATATATTTAAATTGATTAAAATTTTGAAAATAAATTTAAGCTAAATTGTAACATTAAATACATGTATATAATCTGATTTATACCTTTGTAGGTGGTGGAAACTAATAGTACTCAGATTCCCTGGCCTCAATCCTATCAATCGAGGTATCAAGATTTTGATGCATCTGGTCCAAGCTAAACTCTGCATCTGCAACATGAGTAGACCGCACATGCCTCTCTAATGATGAATGCAATGGACTAACCAAATGAGATGGCATGGAAGTCGTATCATCATGTGTCATAAAATATAGATAACCTGTAGTGGTCATGTTGAACTCAACATCATCAAGGCCAACATAAGAGAACTGATGCCCTACACTAACTAAAGGGTCTATATGATGTGCCTCTCCCTGTGTAGTAATAGAGTGAGTAGGTGGATCCTCATGAGAACTGTCACTATGGCCACTGTCTAGGTGAGAAGGATGTGGTTGACCGTATCTGATAGTACCCACACAAGATCTAACTTTTGATATGGGGATATCAAGTTCTGTTTCTATAAATGCATATGTATCCAATAAATCCTTAGCCAAACTAGTCAATGTGACATGTGTCATCTCTCTTGTAAGTCCCTCTAGGCTAGAAAGTGAAGGGATGCCTACTACACTATACATGTCATGTGAGGTCCTACTAGAAGGTGCTCCACCTGACAATTTGGAGTGTCATTTAGATATTAGGTACTAACCAACCTGATCACTAGATATGGATGCGGTAGCTACTACAATGTCTCCCACACTATCAATCACAACTTGAAGCTGGGTGCTATGAATAACATCATCTTCAATAGGACCCAATGAAGGAGCTATAGTAGGTTTTTTCTGACTAACAATGGCCCTATATACTGGCCTCTGTCGATCAGCTCGACGAAAAGCATCTCTATCAACAAGTCTACCATGCCCTTGTCCTAGATGTGTTGGAAAATTAGTGTAATTAACAACCCTCCCCAAACGAAGCTCAGAAAAAATCTATTGTGCAAAGTACAATGGAATCTTGTCATTATTCAGATAACCACCATGGGTAGCTAGAAATCATGGGTATATCAATGTTGATATAGCAGGATACTAACACATAGTAACCTAATACCCCTTCACATAATTTAAATATGCATAAGATTGGAAAGCTTCCCTTTTCAGGGTTGCTTTAGGCACTAAATCATGTACCTCCTTAAGAGAAAGACCAGAACCAACCTCTTATCTCTTCCTCTCATGTATGGCCTCTATAACATCTGGGGCATAGGGAGTGGTACCATGAATGTCATCCCTAATGCTAATCAAGCTAGTAAGGATGGATTGACATGTGCTCATATAGACACTAGAGCTAGTCAGATTATTTATGGATTCTTGCAACCATTCAATTTCTCTATTAGTGTGTGCAAATAGTTTCGTGAGGGGAATCATTGCATCTTCCATGTGTGATGTGCAATAATATGTCTGATAGATAGAATGTGTATACCTGAAAGATTTTATTTACTGTCAAATGAAGTCTACATATATAGGCTTTCCTAATTTAATTGAAAATAAAATTAAAGTGTGCACATTTCGCTACATTATTTCAAAGTAAAATCAATTACATAAATTACATTTAAATGTAAATAAACATGTACTGTACATATGTACACACACATGTACATGTGCATATATACATGTACATGTATATATATATAGAGAGAGAGAGATGTATATGTCATTGTGTGTGAGTGTGTATGACATGTATACATTTGTATGTACACATATGTATGACACATGTATACATGTCATATATATATACATACATACATATGTGGCATATATGACATACATGTACATGTCATACATATATATATATACATGTACATACACACATATATATACATGTCATACACACACACACACATATGTGTGTGTGTGTATACACTTATACATTGCATACACATATACGCATGTATATACATGTGTCATATATGACATACGTGTACATGTCATATATATATATATATATATATATGTGTGTGTGTGTGTGTGTGTGTGTGTGTGTGTGTGTGTGTGTGTGTATACACATATATACACATGTATATACATGTTTCACACACACACACACATATATATATATCTGTGTGTGTGTGTGTGTCATACATAGGGTAGGATAACCAGTGGTGGAGGCACCAATAGGAAAAAAAAAAAAAAAGTTAATAAGCCACCCATTCCTTTGTCTCCTTCTTATAGAATGTTAGTGAGACATACATGTACATGTCACACACACACACACACACACACACACATATATATATACACATATATATACATGTATATACATATTTCATACACACACACACACACACACACACACACACACACACACATATATATATATATATATATATATATATGTATGTCATACATAGGGTATGTGTGGGATCATGGTATGCCAAACTAGGCCCTTAAGTGGCAATGAAAATTCAGAAAATTAGGTTTAGGCAAGTTGACATAAAAATTTGAACAAGTTATAAATATTATATCAAAACTATGTAAAAAGAGAATCTATAGAAAATTAAATTTAGTTTCTAAGATAGTAGGCCCTTTTTGAAAAATAATTATTCTACATGTTGAGAATTTCAAATTTCAATGTAGTAGCACAAAAATTTTAGGAAAAAAATAAGAAGTAGGTGTATGTCTAACTACCTTAAACCCAATCAAATGATATTTTTTTACAAGATTCTAGATATAAGTAGTAGACTCATGTCTGGATGTGACACATATTTTTTTGTAGTTTTTTCCAAGCAAATAATTAATTATGATTTTTCTTCTACAACTTTTCCAGAATACAAAAAATCTCATGTCAGCCACGTTAACTTAGTCTAAACTTTATCAAATTGAAAACTTTTTCTATTTTTCTTGTAGTAGGAAAATCACAGAATGTGACACATGTTTTGGATTTCAAAAATGTTATATAGTTTGAAAGTTGTAGCCATTTTTTAATAATTCTATCAATCAGGACTAGAAAAATAACAAGTAGGTGTATGTCTGACCACATTAAACAAAATCAAATGATAATATTTTTTTATAAGATTCTAGATAAAAGTAGTAGACTCATGTTTGGATGTGATGTATATTTTTTTGTTATTTTTTTCATGTAAATAATTAATTAAGATGTTACTATAAATTTTCATGAATATAAAAACTCTCGTGTCTGACCACCTTAATTTAGTCTAAACTTCATCAAATTGAAAGAATTATTTATTATTATTGTATTAGGTGAAGCATAGAATGTGATGTATAGTTCATATTTCAAAAATGTTATATTGTTTGAAAGTTATAGTTGTTTTTCAAAGAGTCCATCTATCGTGACTTATTTTTCACATCGCCACTTTTTGGCATACTGTGATCCTGCACATACCCCACATATATACATGTATATACATGTATACATGTCATACACACATACACATGCATATACACATATATACATGTAATATCATACACACACACACATATATATATACATATACACATGTATATACACATATATATACATATACATATACATGTACACATATATACATACATATATATACCCATACACACACATATATATACATGCATATATATATATATATATATATATATATATATATATATATATATATATATATATATATATATATATATATATATATATATATATATATATATATATATATATATATATATATATATATATATATATATATATATATATATATATATATATATATATATATATATATATACACATGGATATATGCATATATACACATATACATACAGATATACATGTATATATACTAAAAATATATATCAAAAAATTAAAATAATGAAAAACAAAAAATAAAAAAATCTAATAAACTGGACGGTTGAAAAAATGGAAGCCAAAAATCCCAAAAAGCGATAGTCGAAAGTGACATTGAAAGTCACTTTCAGCGGGTTAAAAACTCTGGTGAAACCCTTTTTATTTTTTACTTTCGATCAAAATTATCAAGGAACTTTCGATCGAAAGTTCCTTCTAATCGAAAGTTCCTTCCGATCAAAAGTTCCTTGGTTTGTAACTTTCAATCGAAAGTTAGTCACTTCTGATCGAAACTTGGCATGAGTTTCTATCAAAAGTTCCATGATACTTTTTAGTTGATCACATTTTTCAGGACATTTTCCTTCCTCCGAAAAAGTGTAACCTACTATTGTGGGTTCACCCAGTATTTATGGGTTGTTTAGCATAATCTCTCAATTTTTCCACATCCATTTCAATTAAATGATCTATTCTTTTATGATTAATTTTTCTCTTCAACTTTGGGTTAGACTAACATTCTCATCTGTTGATTGTACTTCAGCTACAAACACAATTAAAAAAATATCTTAATAGCTCATCTTAAGGGGACCTTGATGAAATAAGTAGAAACAGGCTCATGCCAAAGGGAATAATTAATAAACTAATGAGAGAAACACATACTTATTTGACATTGGGATGACCCTTCTCGAAAGTCCATTACTTCAACTTGAGATTCCCCTTGTCCAACATTTTCTTCATCAAAAGCTATGTACACAACAAAAACAATAGTCTTAAGGGGAAAGACCCAAAACAAGTATTCACTACAAAGAGACTAAATCGAGATAGTGAGAGAGAGAGAGAGAGAGAGATTCAGAGAGAGAGAGAGATGTGTACTTGTTTGATATTCTGAAAGTTGTGCTTGTTGAGCTTTTGATGACCCTTCTCCAACTTCAAAAGGTTGTGCTTCTTGAGCATTTCTTACATATGAAGATAAAATTATTAAACAAAAGTTTGAATGAAATTTCCTATGTATAGAGTCTTATTAATCATAAGATAAGTCCCAATAGGTCATATAACCTGTCATAGGGCCTAATAGGTCTAATTAGGTCATAATAGGTTTAATTGGGTATAATTAGGTCCTATTAGGTCTAATTGGGTAGATAATTAGGTCCTAATAGGTCTAATTGGGTCTAATTAGGTGCTAATAGGTCTTAAGGGGTCATATAACTCATAGTGGATCTAATGGAGTCTTAAGGGGTCATATAACCTATCATAGATCCTAATAGGTGTAATTGGGTCTTATTAGGTCCTAATAGTTCTAATTAGGTGCTAATAGGTCTTAAGGGGTCATATTACTCATAGTGGGTCTAATGGGGTCTTAAGGGGTCATATAACCTATCATAGGTCCTAATAGGTCTAATGGAAGATAGTCATTAATGAAGGCCTACATAACCCCTTTTTGGTGTTGGATCCATTGAGGGGGTCTAGAAGTGTGTGGAGGTGTTTAATTGAGGAAGCCCTAGGGTTATAGGCCTAAAATAGAGGTTTTTTTTATTGAGATATTAAAACTTAGTGTTTCTTCCTAAAACCTTGGAAATCCTTTAGTTGAGGTTATATGTTAACTCTATTTTTGGGTTAGGAAGTTTGGGAAGGTGTGAAAAGAGGAGTTGCTTTGTATTTGGAAAACTTTTGGAGGGAAATACACATTACACCAGTCATTGTTTGGACAGTTAGTACAAAGAAGTGATATCTGATTTTGAAGTATGTTTTACAACTTCCAAAAGGGTTTCCAAATATAGTTTTAATTTCCCAAGTGTTTTGGAGAAAAGATTTGTAAACCTTGAAAAATTGTCAACATTTTGGAGTAATATTAGAAAACCAATCAAAATGTCCTAAAATTGTGTCATATAAATCTTCAATTTCTAACATTTCCCCCTTCTCTTCATAACCATGGATCATATAAGAATAGTTGGATTTACCATAAATTTGCAAAATACCTATTTAAAACTAAAATTTGTCTGAAGGGTTCTAATCCATATCTATAGGTTTCTAGATTATCATTTCTAAAAGAACAAAAACAAAACATTTACTCTCCTCGTTCAAAAAAATCTACCTTAAGAAGAAGAGGATTTAGGTTTAAGAGGAGGTTACACCAAGGGAGACAAGTTAACATAATGTATTGTCTTAAAATAGAAGCACTTCCATGTTAAGAGCATTTAGCCCTCCGAGTAAGTGGTTTGGGGTCATGTCAGACACCTTGAATTGATCTTTTCTTGGATCTAGCTTTCTCCCCACTTTCCACTTATTTTCTGCACTTGATTCCTTCATTCTAGGTGAAATTAGGGTTAGGATCACGAGGATTCTCCTTAGTTTCCCTCTTCCATGGCTCTATTTTCTAGTTAGGATTCAGAAATAGGTCCTCATAGCCTTCATTATAGTAATCATAGGATTTTATGTCTATCTCTGGCATTCTGTCATGTTCTGGCATCATTTCTAGGTTTCTGGGCATCCCCGGGACCTCCTGACTTGGTTCTGAGTGAATCTGGGACCAGGGTTAGATTCAAGGTCAAACCTGACTAGGTAAGGATTGAGCTCAAACTTGACTAGTTCAAGTCCAACCTTGATTTTTTCCCCCCATTCAAATTTCCAATTTTCATGATTTCCGGGCATTGGGCTTCCGGAATATTTGTTTTCCCACCTCCGGGTCAGCCATTTCAAGTTTCAGGATGGTAAATCCTTTAATTGCATTTAATCTAGGTATATTTTCTAAAGGTTAGGACCTAATTGGGATTTAATTCTCCAAGGTGGCCCCTCTAGAGGATTGTTCCTTAGTTCACTATAAAAGGAGGCCTTCCTCTCTCATTTTCACATCTCATCTTCAAGCAAATTCATGATCAAGGAGCTCTCAAGAAAGATCAAGCATTCCATTCAAGCATTCAAGTCCTCTTCTCCATCCAAGTTCTCCATTGAAGATCAAGGATTCAAGTATTCAAGCCATTGAAGGGATTTGGTTCAAGCATTCAAGATTCATCATTCAAACCCTATATCTAGCCATCATGATGGTGTGATCTTCCTTCAACATCCTTTGTTCATCTTCAAGATCCATTTCATCCTTCCCTCAAAGTGGATTCGAAGCATACAATCATGGAGGTTTGATTTACATGTTCAAGCTTTCATATCAACATACTTGATTACATTTCAAATACAATTGCATATCTATTGAATGTCATAGCTTCATTGTTAGATCTACTTCTACTACTTGCTAGCATTCTCCATTTCAATTTCAATATTAAGCTTGATTCCAAACCGGGGTTTGACCAAGGAAAACCCCCCAAACAAACAAAAAAACTATTTTTCTTGTAGGTACAGGTGTGGGATTTTGGATCGGAGAGTGAATTTGGATACCCTTTTCGGAAAACTTCTAAGATCTACGAACAGAATCAGAATCGGACTTCAAATAAAGAATTTAGTATTTGACCTTTTATGAGGGTCAAACCCGACCTGAGCTCATCTTGGAAAAGATTTTTGGGTTTTGTAGATCTCACAGTTTTGGTTTAAACTCATGCAAATCAACAATTTCTGAGATTGTTTGATAAGGTTTTTAGAAGGTTCTTTTTCGGAGGTGAGTACTTTTATCTCTTCATTTCAACATTAGTCATCTATATTTACTTTCCATGTCAATACAATTCAAATGTAAGTGTAAAATATTAGTTTTGGGGTCTCTTTTATGTGCAAACCATTGTTCTAGGACCCCATCCATATTTTATCCTTTACATTTTGGTGAACCCGACATACTTACCCCTTTTCTTTTGTGGATTTAGATGCCCTATTGTGTTAGATCTCCCTTTGCATCATCTTGCGTGTTCACCTTCACTTACATTTTGGTGAACCCGTGATAGACAACTCTTTCTTTTTGGTGTTAGATCATTTGTTTTCTTGCATTAAGATTAGATTTCTTTTATGCTCTTGCATTTACATTTCAAAAAAAATTGCAAAATCTCTTTAAAAATACAAAAACATTTTTATGCTTTTAGTATTCAACATGTATGATTCTTGTTTTGAGTACTTTGATGAAGCTTTTGTTGTTCAAGATGATAGATACCTTAATGAGGTACATGGAAGTGAGGATGAAAATTGTTTGAATGAGATCTCCATTGATCCTATTCCTATTTCACCCTCCTCCACAACCTCTTCAATTGACCTTTACAAAGATGAGTTAGGAATTGATGATTATTCTTCTCCTAATATATGTCTTTTCTATGAGCCTACTTTCTCCTTTAGGGATCAAGCTTTAATGACTTATGACACTCCTACAATGCGCTTTATGGATAGGGATGATAATCCTCCTATTTGGGATGAACCTTTGGATTTCGATGTTGATTACTCCCTTCCTCATGAAACCATTAAGGATAATCCTCCTATTTGGGATGAACCTTTATATTTCGATGTTGATTACTCTTTTCCTTATGAACCCATTGTGGATAATCCTCCTATTTGGGATAAAACTTTGGATATGGATGTTGATTACTCTCTTCCTCATGAAGCCATTGTGGATAGTTCTACTTTTTGGGATGAACCCTTGGATAAATACATTGATTTATCCCCTCCTTGTGAAGAATTTTTGATATAAAAGAATGACATATTCTCTAAAACACACTTCCCTTATGTGAAAGAAGATGACATTATAAATTCTCCACCTCCATGTAGGATTCCTTCTAGTGATGAGGCATTAGTGGAGAAAGATATGCATTCCCTTAACGCTCTTTGTAATTCCCCTCCAACCCTAACAAATCTTGGTTATGCTCACTAGGGAGTTAGATCATGCTATAAGTGATTTCATGGTTATTCTGTAAGAGAATGATCCTTGTTGAGATGGTTGCTTCCTAATCATGATAACTTCATATTTTAATTTGGGAAATAATAATATATACATAAGTATGTTCCTTTATATCTTCATGTGTGTCAGTGATAGTTTAGGACCTTAATGCTAAAAGGATCACCGGATAGACTCATATGCTTATATGCGAGATACTCATTATTAATGTTTAAAATTATCTTAGGTTAATTAATAATAATCAGTTAAAGGGATTAGATGTGTTACTTAATCTAATGATGTTACTTGTTATACTCAAGATTAGACATGGTTTTCTGTATTAAGGATTATATGATTTGTTTATCGTGATTTGATAATGAGACATTATGAGTTCATCCCTGATGATTTAACTGGATTGTGAAAGTCAATTGATGATTTACATTTACGTGATTATGTTATGATGCATTCTTGTTATACAATATGGGAAATAGATTATTTTGGTATTAACCACACTAATACAATTATTCTTTGTTGATGTCACTATCTGATGTGAGTGTAGGATGAGGGGAGGCAGTCGTAGTTACTCCTCTAGGAGGTCCACACGATGTCGCATTCTCCCTCCTTGTTTTCCATTCTTTGAACATATGTATATATATTGGTGTACTTGGTTGGTTTTGTAGGATGCAAGTACCAAGCATCAACTCCACTTGGCTACACAGGTTTGAGCATGCCTTAAAAATCCTCGAACTGTTGTTGTGTGGAGATATTACCAAGATTACTCTCAAGGTTACTTGTGGACTTAGATTTATGTTTAGGAGGTTACCCTAGCTAGGGAATTTGAATGTAGTATGTGATGAGGTCTTGTGATTTATGATTCGACGTTGTTCTATGATTTATGATGTGAGTTAGATTTATCCTAGTTAGTATGTGTGTGTGTGTGTGTGTGTGTATATATATATATATATATATATATATATTATATTTTTTTATATTGATTATGTGTTATATAGGTATGTGTATATGTGGGTGCACATGCATATACCCATGCTTATATAAATAATATTATTTGTATGTTTTAAATTGCTTGTGCAGATGGTATTTTAATAATTAAATAAAGTAAATTAAATAAAATGTATTGAATGAAGCGTATTAAATAAAAAGTGGAAATAATAAGTAATAATAGTAATTAATAAAAGAAATGTTGTTTGTAGTAAAACTAGCTATCTAGGAGGGAGTTGAACTCAAGACCTCCTAGAAGTTAGGCTAGTTGGTTTCTGTATGTGCTATGTGTTTTCCTTGAAAGTTATTTGTTTGAGTTTCTTGTTATGGTTTTCTTTTTAAGCTATTTTAATTAAATTTATTAAAACTTTATTAAGTCTTTTACAGGAATGTTTTGGTTAATTTTCTAACCAACTATGGAAGTTGGAAAAGTTGCTTCCCATGAAGCAACTTCCCCAACCACATAGTTGGAGGGTAAATAATTACAATTTTGTGTGGTTTAAAAAGGAGAATTTTTGGAAGATTTTGGAGAGTTGTCTACAACTATTTTTTCAAAAATTTATTTGAAGTTTTTGTTAGTTTGAGAGTCTTTTATTTTGTGAAGACAAGAGCATGTTGATGAACTACAACTGATTTGGAACTTGAATGAAGAATCAGTAATTCATGATTACTAAGGAGTTGATGTTTAGATAATGCAAGATGATTAAATTAGTTTTATGTTGTCATTGATGTCAACTAGCTTGACAGAACTTATCTTGTAAGTTACTATACCGACACATCTGAAGAAAGGTGGATGAGATGAAGAATAGAGAAATCTACATGAGGAAGATGTACATGTCAGATGAGGATAAAGAATACATTGAGTAACTTCTTGATGAGTCTATGAATTTATGGAATTGACTTCATTATGTTGTATTCATCTATAATAAAGAATAGAGCTGAAAGCTACAAAGCAGTGTTGTCGGTAAACTAAAGCATTTCAGTATACACCGACGGAGTGTAGTGTATATTAAGCACAATATTAATTGAGCATGTGTTCACCGACACATTTCTTTGTTAACCAATGAAGACATAAAGGAATTAAATGATTAGTTTAGCTGATAAAGTGATGAGCTAGAAAGTGTATAAAATCGAGATAACAGATAAGGTTTGTTAAGAAGATCGACGGCTAACATAAATCAGAAGGATCTGATGGAGTAGGATTGAAATGTGATATTGACACATCAGTCGAGGAAGCTTAAAGTGGCAAAATCAATGGAGATGATTAAGCAGCAAAATCTGATGGAGGAAAAGAAAATTTTTTACATGTCTATGTCTATATAAGAGACTAAGGTTTCATTATGAAACATATGTCGGAAGAGGAAGAAGAAGAAGAAGTTGCAGAATTATCTTGTGAAGAAGGTTTCATGCATTCTGATCATATTGGTTATTGAGAACTGAGCTGTAGAATAGCTACTAAGCTACAAAGAGCAATTAATGACGGACAGTAAGTAAACACAGTATTGAATCTGAAGTGATATATTGACCAGGAGGATTTGTATGAGCAAAATATTGATCTGTAATGTGCAATTGAAGTTGTAATAAGGCAGATCAACTACTGTTACATATTTAACCATTGTACACAGTCAAATCTCTTAACCAAGTGGACTTACAAAGTCTTTTGATGTATCATTCATAGAGTGAACATTGTTATCCTGTCAACCCTAGAGTGACTACTGGTTGGATGATAACTTCTAGTCCAAAATCTTCTAACAAGGTCACACCTAACAGTGTGCTTGTAACCTTTAACAGGGTTGGGTCTTCACCGACCTCACTCCAAAAGAGTGAACATTTTTTGGGTTGCCAGTCCCAAGTGGTTTTTCCCTACACAGGGTTTCCATGTTAAATCTCATGTTATGTGTTGATTGTGATATTTATTTGTTATCATACTTTGCATATTACATGTTAGATTTGATCAGTAAGTATTATAAGTTTAGAATTGACAATCGGTAAAAGAACAGACAGTGAAATTATTTTTGTTTACCAAGCAGCAGGAATTGAAGATTTTGTTTTGGATTATACATTTTGATTTGGGACAGTGTTTAAATGATTCATCCCCCTCTCAGTTATTCCAACAATTAGTATCAGAGCATTGGTTTCTTAGAATAGAGTTTTAAGGACTTCAACACAAAGATCTCAAGATGTATAAGAGGGAAGTGCCTAGACTAAACAAAGAGAACTTCACAGTATGGCAAAGAAGAATGTTGTTGCACGTATCTGGAATTGGGAACTCAGCTGTAGAACTGATGAAAAATGGCTAAATTGAACCGACACCAAGTCCTTTAATCCTTGATCAACTGAGAGACAAGCATGAACACAATATCACTATGATGGAACTTGCTGCTGCTTGTACTAACACTAAATTTGAAGACATTAAGGGATGCACTACTGCCAAAGCCATGTGGGATAAGTTAAATTTGATATACAGTGGAGATTTGAATGTTAAGAGAGCTAGAGCAAAAATTCTAAGAGGTCATTTTGATGATATGAGAATGAAAGAAGGTGAGAACATAGTGCAATATTCAAATAGATTGAAAGAAGTAGTACACGCTATTAGAGCATCGGATGGAGTGATTGATGATGAAACAATTATAAGTAAGATTCTCATAACTTTGTTGCCAGTTTATGCGATCATGATCTCTACAATTCATGAAACAAGGGCTACATCCAATCTTACCCTTGACACACTGATCGGTAAGCTTACTACCTTTGAATTAAATAACTTTGACAACAATATTGTTCCTTCTGTTGAATCCACTTTCATATCTTCTTTGAAGATTAGTAAGTCTAGCAAGAATATTAAGAATGATAACAGTGATAGAAATATCGACAATGAACTTGATGAGCTTGAAGCTCTCATGGCCAGAAGATTACCCAAAGGAAAAGGAAGATATAGAGGTAAGTTGCCTTTGGCATGTTTTAATTATAAAGAAGTTGGTCACATTGCTGCTAGATGTCCACAGAAGAAAGATGATGATAGATCTAAAGACTGATCGGAAGGAAGCTATGGGAGAAGAGTCAACAGAGGCTACTGATACAACAAAAGAGATGACCAAGATAGCTATGACAAAGGAAATAAGGTATGTTACATTGTTGAAGATATTGAATCTAAATCTAACACTGATGATGATGTAGAAGTAGTATTTGTTGCTATGAAAGATGATTTAGAAGAAGAAGAGAAACATGGAGAAACAACATTGATCTCTAAAATAGATAGAAATGATACATGGATCATAGACAGTGGCTGCACACATCATATGACCAGTGATGTAGATAAATTTGATCAACTTGTTGAATACAATGGAGGATCTATGAGAATGGGAAATGATGCACCTTGTATGGTAAGAGGTAAAGGTTCATTGATGATTAATGATAGACTAAGATGTGAAAATGCATATTGGGTAGATGGACTGAACTATAACTTGTTAAGTGTAGCATAGTTGAACAATTCAAGCCACCGACTTGCTTTTGAGAGAAAAAAGGTGAAAATCTATGAAGATGGAGGAAAACTTGTCAGAACTGGTACACAATCCAGAGGTAATCTATTTTATCTTGATATGGATCAGTCTTCCTGCTTATTAATGAAAGATGAAGATGCATGGTTGTGGCACAAAAGACTATGTCATGTGAATTTTGATAACATGATCAAGATTAGTAAAAAGAGAAGAGTTAGAGGATTGCCTAACTTGTCAAAACCAGATCATGCTATGTGCCATGAATGTCAAAAAGGTAAAATGACTAAGTCTAGTTTCAAAAGAAAAGACTACTCAACAAAGAAGATACTTGAGATGGTTCATACCAACCTATGTGGTCCTATGAGAACTCAGAGTTGTTCTGGTGATAGACACTTTATTCTTTTTGTTGATGACTATACTAGACTGATGACTGTTATGTTTTTGAAAGAAAAATCTGAAGCTTTCGAAATGTTTAAATGGTATAAGGCTAAGGTAGAGAAAGAGACTAGAAAATAAAATAAATGCTTAAGATCTAATAGAGGAGGTGAATTTATCTCTGATGAATTTACTAATTTATGTAATGAGCATGGAATTAAAAGAGAGGTTTCTACACCGAGGACACCTCAGCAAAATGGCATTGCTGAAAGAAGAAATAGATCAATAGTTGATTGTGCTAGAACACTGATGATATAGAAGAATGTTGCTCAGACATATTGGAGAGAAGCTGTCAGTACAGCCATATATGTTCTTAACCGAGTACAACTGAAGAAGGACACCAATCGAACACCTTATGAGCTATGGTTTGGACACAAGCCTACTGTAAGTTATTTCAAAATTTTTGGAAACAAATACTTTATCTTGAAAGATGAAAGAAATGGTAAATTTGATTCTAAAGGAGATGAAGGAATATTTTTAGGATATTCTACCAAGCGCAAAGCATACAAATGTTTGAATAAGGTTAAAAATAAGATTATTGAAAGTACTAATGTTTATGTTGATGATTTTGATGAAAAGAACACCAAGGATAGTAGAAAGGAACTGGAAGACTATAGTAGATTCACTTACATTTAACTTCCTGATTATCAACCAAAATTGCAACCTGTGATAACCGGTCCGCAAGAAAATAATGCTGAACAACAGGAAGAGGAAACCGACGAACAAAATGAAGCTGTCGAGCAAGCTGATGAACATGAATAGGATGAACAAGAAAGGAGAGATAGGATATTGGCTAGATTTTTTAGAAGACACCATCTTGAGACACAAATTATTGGAGATAGACAAGCTGGAATGCAAACTAGGAGCAAAGCAAGACAAGGTACATGCTTAGTTTGTAAATTTGAACCGAAAATTGTGAAAGTTGCATTAGAGAATGATGAATGGATTAATGCAATGATTGAGGAAATAGAGCATATAGAGAAGAACAAGACTTGGAGTTTAGTACCCTGACCAAAGGACAAAAATGTTATCGGTACTAAATGGATATTTAGAAATAAGCTGAATGAGAATGGAGAAGTTACAAGAAATAAAGCTAGATTGGTATGCAAGGGATATGCACAGGAGGAAGGCATTGACTATGGTGAAACATTTACACCTGTTGCTAGGTTAGAAGGAGTCAGAATGCTACTTGCATATGCTAAACACAAGAAATTCAAATTTTATCAAATGGATGTAAAGTCTGCATTTTTTAATGGTATACTTGAAGAAGAAGTCTACATAGAACAATTGGAAGGATTTGTTGATCCAAACAATAGTGACATGGTATGTAGATTACATAAAGCTTTATATGGATTGAAGCAAGCACTAAGAGCATGGTATGAGAGACTGCATACTTACTTGCTAAGTATTGGATTTGTTAGAACAAGTGAAAATAGCAATTTGTAAATGAAAGGTAATACTGATGACACTATTCTTATTGCTGAAATATTTGTGGATGATATTATTTTTGGAGGACAAGATCATGTATGCAAAGCCTTTGCTGATGAAATGCAAAAAGAATTCGAAATGTCTATGTTCAGAGAGATTAAATTCTTTCTAGGATTACAAGTGATTTAGCAGAGTGATGGGATATTCATCACACAATCTAAGTACATAAAGGAAGTATTGAAGACTTTTGGCATGGAAGATGCTAAACCTATGGGAACACTGATGGCTACTAGATGAAAACTAACAAAGGAGGATGAAACTACTGAGGTAAACCAGATACTTTACCGATCCATGATTGGTAAACTTATGTATGTAGTTCATAGTAGACCAGACATAGCACATGTTGTGGGGATTGTTGCTAGGTTCTCTACAAACCCTAGAGAGTCACACATGATAGCTACTAAAAGAATCTTAAGATACCTGAAAAAGATAGAAGATTATGGCATTTGGTATCCTAAGGAAGGAAAGTTTGAGTTGAAGGTTTATACTGATGCTGATAGGGCTGGAAATGTAGATGACAGAAAAAGCACCACCGGAGGAGCATTTTTCTTTGGTGAAAGACTTGTAACTTAGACAAGTAAAAAGAAAGCCTGCATTTCTCAATAAATTGCATAATTAGAGTACGTTGCTACTGCTACAAATTGCTCAAAAATAGCATACATTAATCAAGTGTTGGAATGAATGAATGAGGTAATCACTGACCCGGTGATAATATACTATGACAACACCAGTGCTATTAAAATTTCAAAGAATCATGTGATGCACTCAAAGAAAAAGCATATATCTATTAAGTATCATTACTTAAGAGAACAAGTGCAGGAGAAGCAAGTGAAGTTAGAATTTGTTACATCTAAGGAACAACTTGTAGATATTTTTACAATGCCCCTACCGAAGGACACATTTGAATACTTGAGGACTAGACTTGGGGTCCGTCCCCTGTCTATCGGTCACTAAGGTGATCAAGATGTTGCATCAGCCTACTCATATCAGAAGATCATTCATGGTGATGCAGCATAGTTCACACTTTGAATCACGTTCAAGGTTGTGATTAAGTTTGAGAACTAGAACAGATTGAGCTAACAGTATTCAGAGATACAGAGAAGTTGATGGACAACAGAGAGTTACTCGGCTATCGATAGAGCTACTTGTTTATTTGTTTCTTTGGCATTGTTGTCAAAGGGAGAGATAAATAATATGAAAAGAAGAAATAACTAAAGGAAGAGAAACAACACCGATGAGAAACTATCTAAGGGAGAGACAATCTGAATGGAACAAAGTATTGCAGATCAGTTACTAAGAACAGAAGTAGAAACAAGAGAACTGAAAAGAGCACATCTGATGTCAAGCATTACAGTTTTACAAATGAAACAACACCGATGAGAAACTATCTAAGGGAGAGACAATCTGAATGGAACAAAGTATTGCAGATCAGTTACTAAGAATAGAAGAAGAAACAGGACAAATGAAAAGAGCACATTTGATGTCAAGCATTACAGTTTTACAAATGTTGAGTAATGTAGTGATTAAACATATTAAGTCTATTCGACTTACAACATTTGTTTACAAAGTTGTAGAATACATGTTTGGTATGTGTATGGTACATTTCATATTACTTGAGTTGCCATCAATGCCAAAGGGAGAGATTGATGAACTACAACTGATTTGGAACCTGAATGAAGAATCAGTAATTCATGATTACTAAGGAGTTGATGTTTAGATAATGCAAGATGATTAAATCAGTTTTATGTTGTCATTGATGTCAACTAGCTTGATAGTACTTATCTTGTAAGTTACTATACTGACACATCTGAAGAAAGGTGGATGAGATGAAGAATAGAGAAATCTACATGAGGAAGATGTACATGTCAGATGAGGATAAAGAATACATTAAGTAACTTCTTGATGAGTCTATGACTTTATGGAATCAACTTCATTATGTTTTATTCATCTATAATAAAGAATAGAGTTGAAAGCTACAAAGCAGTGTTGTCGGTAAACTAAAATATTTCAGTATACACCAATGGAGTGTAGTGTATACCGAGCACAATATTAACTGAGCATGTGTTCACCAATGCATTTCTTTGTTAATCGACGAAGACAAAAAGGAATTAAATGATCAGTTTAGCTAATAAAGTGATGAGCTAGAAAGTGTATAAAATCAAGATAATAGATAAGGTTTGTTAAGAAGATCGACAGCTAACATAAATCAGAAGGATCTGATGGAGCAGGATTGAAACATGATATTGACACATCAGTTGAGGAAGCTTAAAGTGACAAAATCAATGGAGATGATTAAGCAAAAAAATCTAATGGAGGAAAAGAAAACATTTTACATGTCTATATAAGAGACTAAGGTTTCATTATGAAACATATGCCAGAAGAGGAAGAAGAAGAAGAAGCTGTAGAATTATCATGTGAAGAAGGTTTCATGCATTCTGATCATACTGGTTATTGAGAACTGAGCTGCAGAATAGTTACCAAGCTATAAAGAGCAATTACCAATGGACAGTAAGTAAACACAGTATTGAATCTGAAGTGATATATTGATCAGGAGGATTTGTATGAGCAAAATATTGATCTATAATTTGCAATTGAAGTTGTAATAAGGTAGATCAACTACTGTTACATATTTAACCATTGTACATAGTCAAATCTCTTAACTGAGTGGACTTACAAAGTCTTTTAATGTATCATTCATTAGAGTGAACATTGTTATCTTGTCAACCCCAGAGTGACTACTGGTTGGATGATAACTTCTAGTCTAAAATCCTCTAACAAGGTCACACCTAATAGTGTGCTTGTAACCTTTAACAGGGTTGGGTCTTCACCAACCTCACTCCAGAAGAGTGAACATTTTTTGGGTTGTCGGTCCCAGGTGGTTTTTCCCTTCACAGGGTTTCCATGTTAAATCTCTTGTGTTATGTGTTGATTGTGATATTTTTTTTTTATCATACTTTGCATATTACATGTTAGATTTTATCGGCAAGTATTATAAGTTTAGAATTGACAATCGGTAAAAGCACAAACAATGAAAGTATTTTTTTTTACTGAGCAGCAGGAATTGAAGATTTTGTTTTGGATTATACATTTTGATTTGGGACAGTGTTTAACTGATTCACCCCCCTCTCAGTTATTCCAACACATGTGTATTTTTTGGAATTGGATTGCTAAAGGAAGCTCTCCAGGAGGCTATCTACTAAAGGCTTGAAGATTTGCAGAGAGTCTCTAGCCAAGGGAAGAGAATTCTCCGTAGGACATAGGTAGGGTCTTAATTGGGATGAATTCTCGTATGTGTTAGTGTGTGTTTGATTATTTAAATTCTATATTATTGGATTGATATTTGACTATTTACTATGTATTGAAAAAAGAAAATATAAATGTCTTATGTTATGTGTATTTCTATGTGTTTTCGGGAAGTAGAATATGTATGTTTTATAGTTTTTGGTTTTATGAAATCTTTCCTGTAAGTCTACGATTGATTATATAATTATAATTTGATATATTTATTTGTGTATATGTGTGTGTTCTTAAATATTTATATTGTTCATATGGTCTGCAAATATTATTTTTTGGAATGATTTTTAATTAGGATGATAATGAAAAAGGATATCTTAATTGGAAAGAGACAAAGTATTCTGGTTTATTTTCCTATACCCGTATTGCGCTATGTATAAATTTTGAAGTAGAGCTTATTTTGAAAATCTCTCCAATGAGATTATGCACAATTAGGTTTTATCCAACATATGTGAAAATTAGGAAGATCCAACAGTTCAAAAAAATGTTATGCTCATCGCACTAAGACTGTATTTTTATGACAGTCATATATATGGTTATAGAATTAATCATTTCCCCATCAATCTTTATTAGTTTATAATTTATATTGTTAGAAATAGGGAATACTGAGAGGGGGGGGTGAATTAGTATTCTACAAACTTTATCTTTTTCCCAATTATGGATATAACAAATTCTCTTAATACATGCATAACATAAGAAGCTAAACAATATGCATAGCAATAGAAGTAAAGAACTCATAACACATGATATGTTCTCAAGGAAACCCTAGCCAAGGGAAAACCCCGGTGGGGATGGTACCCACAAAGATCCACTAATCAAAAGTATTCTATTAGGGATATTGACCCTGTTAGGAGTCTATTACAAGCATATAGTGTATCAATCCTGATTAAGGGACTATAGGCCTTGTTAGAAGCCTCAACCCTGTTAGGAGTTGTTAATACAAAATCTGATTACTAGATGAGCCCATTGCCCAAAAAAGTAATATACAATGTATACAAAAATAGTTCAAGGTACATAACCTTATTCTACTTGTATCAATATTCCTTTTCTGCTCTTATCTCCGCATTATCACTATTTCATTTACTTCACAATTCTATTTATTTCTCTTTTTTTCTTTACAATTACAATTACATATATATACAAGTTATTAAGAATAATAAATTTACATGGTCAGCTTCCATATGTCTTTATCTAAGGGTTAACATCTAGGATGTCATCCCTTTATATTGTTAAGTCATTATTTTGATAAACAAAATAATCCCTTAACTCTTTACCAATTTTGCCTTCATATTCTGTCCTGTCGGCTTCATACTATCTTCGGTAAAACTGTCATAACTAATTCTGTCATGTTGTACTGACTTGCACTTTGAGATGGGTCATCATTAGCCATCATAGAGTCTATGTTCAAGTGTGCAAGCACTGAACTCACTCCAGTCGATGTCGCAAACAAAAACTATGTCTTGGTATACTGTGAAAACACTGTCTCACACTTAGACAAATTTACAATGTGCTCTGCTATACTTGCTCTTTGACTTATGTGATCTTCATGAGGATCATATGTTTGCATAATGACAACATCTATGTACTTACTTCAGCCAAATTTCCAACAATCTCCCCTTTTGTCATTGGTGGCAACATATGAGAAAATTGGCTAAGTGTACAATAACAAAATTTCAAAATTGTCTCAAAATTGGCCATAGTATAAGATATATACTATCCTTATATCTCCTCAAAAATAATACTACAATACTCCCCCTAAGAGTATACATTATACTATCAATCTATTCTGTATATCTCTCAATTTTCTATATATATCTCCCCCTTTGACAACAATGACAAAATAAAGTAGGGAGGTTAACAAAATTGTATCACAAAAGAGTATACCTTAAATGTCTTATTGCAAAGCCCGTAGGCTTGCAATACAATCTGCAAAATAAAATTTTATAGCTTCTAACTCCTTTTCCCATGACTTCTTAATGGATTCTTCCACATTGAGTAGTGTGCTCAGTCCATAGGCTGAAATCTGACATGCTTGGAGGTTCTCAAAGTTAAATTTCTGAAATGATATTCTAGTTGTAAGACATTCTTCCAGCTGCTCTTCAATAACACTTATCTTCATGGAAGTATGTTCTCTCAGAAGTATGAATCTCCTTATTTTATTTTCCTCTCATCTTGCAATATTCTTATTTCATGATACAACTTTCGAACTTTCTTCTCAACATGACTGATCTTCACATTAGGATTAGAAAGAAGGTTTGATTCATTCTGAATCTCTACTTCCTTTAGCTTGATCTACTTGTCTTCTTCTGCTGTCAAAATCTCTGGTGTTGTACACTGTATGTACAAAGAATTTCTTGTACTCAAATGTCTCCTCAAATTCTTGATACAGATATCAAGATTATTGACATCATTTCTAATATTTTGACTGATATTCAAAAGAATTCTAGCCTCATAGTCTGCTTGTGCCTTCACCTTTGCAATCTCAGATAAATTTGTGAACTCATTATCAAAGGTTCTCATCAATTTCTTTTCTTTCTCCAGAGGATCTGCGTCTACAATCTATGTGGTTACAACTCCTTGTAACTTTTTAGTTAAGTCCTTCAGACAACCTTCAAGATTCTTTACCTTCTTGTTTTTGCCAATAATTTTATTCAAGGAAGTGATCAGTTCTAACTGATCATCATCATCAACTTCCTTTCCTAAATCTTCAAATAAAGATCCAATTTCTTTCTTCTTTCCAATCTCAGGAGTAAGACTAATGTCTTCTTTTGTAGGAAGGGGTATTTCAACCTTAGTTTCTTTAGGTTCTTCAATCATAGATTGGGTTTGATCTGCTTGTTTAGTTCTATCCAGTTCATCAAGAGTCGAATTGTCAATAATGTTTGCTAAGTTCTTAAATACATTTTCTTTAGTGTCCAAGGTGACCTTAGTACCTTCTATATTCATAGTTTCATCTTCAACATTTATAGCTAGTGGAGAGGGAATATACTCCTATTCTGCTTCATTCTCTTGCTCTACTGCAACTGAAGTCTCTCCAACAATTTATGTCATGACCTTGATTATTGCTTGTTTTGTATCTAAATTTACTTCTTCATATCTGCCTCCCATAATCAAAATGGTTCTCCTTTTGGTTCTTAAGTGGGTGCTCAAGGCCTTCAATATCTGCTCCAAGTTTTCATCATCTCTTACATCACAGAGCTTCTTCACAAGATTCTTTCTGATATTAGTGTCTTCTACAAATGCTCTCTGCTTTCTATTTACAAGTTTAGTATACAATTCATCAAGTATTTGACCTTGAATAGAATCAAATTTCTTGTCAGCCAAAATCATGTGCTTCACAATAGCATTCTCCAAGTTTAGTCTTTCTGAATAATCATAAAGTTTGACGTACTTGTTCATTTTGGTGAAATTTCCATCTTGTATGATTTCTTCATTCACTCTCTCAATTCTTGGTTTCCATGTCTTCTTCTTACCTGTAGTGTCATCATCTTTTACTTCTACAATTTCTCTTGGTACTAGTTCAACTAAAGTCTTCTGTCTCTTTCCTAGTCTAGTAGCACTTTCTTTCACTCTTGCTAGTTGTGGAGGAAGTGGATCTAGTTGTTACTTGTTCTGGTTCCTCTACTTTCACCTTAACTTGTGTAGGTTCTTTTTGTACTACATTAGATGACAAAGGTGGTACAAACAAGACTTCTTTCTATCCAATATCCCTGATTGCTGCTATTGTCTATTTTGCTATTAAGAATTCTTGGTCTAACATTCCTAAATCTTTCAGTATTTTCTTGATAGTTTTGTCAACTCTCTTCTTAGCTTGTTTTTGTTTACTTATAGCTTTTGTCGAGTTGAAGTTCTCTTCAAAAGTTCCAAATATATTACACTAGTTGTCCAACTTACATTTAAGTAACCTACCAACATATCCTTCTATTTCTACCTCAGATATCTCATAGTCAAGAGGGTCTATGAATTCAATTCTAGGTTCCACTACTTCAATATAGGTAAAGTCAATGTCAACCATGAAACATATATCATTTTTATACTTCATCACAAGTGACTGTGGAATTCTTGATCTGCTAGTTACCATGTTCTAAAATGTCTTCATTACTAACATAGCACTTTCATTTACTTTGTCAATAACATATCTCAAATATACTTTGTTTATCCTTTCCATAGTAGTTTGTCCATCATCCCAATCATTTGCAATGGTGTATGGAAATCTTCTTAATGAGTGGAAAAATATGTATGTAATTAAGGATGAAAATCTAAATGTTGCATACTTAGATTTCTTAATCTTTTCCAAGTTTTCAAACAATTGAATTCTCAAAATCTCACACATGTCAACTGGCATCTTGTCAACACACATTAAATAGCCAATATGTACCATTCCAGCTACCATATCATCTTCTCTAGAATTTTCACAAAATTTAGTTGTTAGGATCTTAGATAGGTATCTCACATCATCTTGTTTGATTTTGCTAATCAAAATTCCTCTACCATTATAGGTTGAACATGTGTTATCCATGACTATTTTTCTCATATTTTTCTCATTCAAAGGAATAGCACCAACTTTAGATAAACCTGTGACTTCATGAATCAAGCCAGCTGTAATGTTTATCACTCTATCTTCTAGCCAAAGCTTCCCATTATGAATTCTTCTTAAAATGATCTTATTGCATTCTTCATTGTCAAATTCATACTTAAAGCATACGTAACAATCTCATTTTCTTTCAAATGTTCATATCCTTGTTTCAATGACATATCATTGTTGTAAATCTTCTGATATTCATTGGTAAAGTCACTTTCACTGAGGGTTTCTAACTTACATCCAAGATAACTTCTTACATTTTCCAAATGCAAAACTTTGTCTGGTACAGATGACAGTGCTAACCTAGGATCATCTTCATCCAAGGGTTCAACTGGTTCTTTCTTCATTTTAGGTCTATTCTTATCTTTGATATTGTGAATTAAGGATACATCCATGATTAATTTAAATTCCTTATACCGATTCAAATATTTTCCAAGATAAATACCTCAAATTCACGATCTAGGGTTTCCAGGGATTCAGTGCTTAAATCTTTCTCCAAATCACTGTAAAGTGCTTCCAATCTCTATTTTTTGCTCTCCTAAACACTTCAATTCACTTTGATGATCAAATAACTCTGATCATAACCTTTTATTACTTTGATCTCACTTAAGTCTGACATCGCATTAAATTCTTTTGCCGCTTCTTTTCAAAAATCTATTTCTGCTATCCTGCAAAACTTAAAACTTCTTGCGATCTCGCAAAACATAACATTTTATCTTGTGCTCTTAACCATAGCATTATTACATCATAAAATACCTTCCATTAACTGTCCAAAACTTAATTCATCATAAATCTACTTCTATTCTAATTATAAGTTCCTAA
The DNA here is from genome assembly GCA_027943335.1 of Chamaecyparis obtusa. NCBI lineage: Eukaryota > Viridiplantae > Streptophyta > Pinopsida > Cupressales > Cupressaceae > Chamaecyparis > Chamaecyparis obtusa. Next base: position 212,843 of record BSBK01008496.1, read on the forward strand.
TCTATTGCAATTTACATAATTTAAGTGCTTAAGGATAGATCAGGTAAGGATTCATTTTTACCACTTGATACTTCACCTTTCTGATTACCTTCAATGTTGGATATATCTCCTTGATCTGTGCTTTTGACAAATTTTACTTCATCTTCATTACTGCAGCAACCTTTATGACTATTTCCTGTACTTTCATTTCTTCTTGCATGATTTCTAGGGTAAGGGTTAGGATGATAAGTTCCATTGTTCATTCTACAAAACTTTGTTGTATGTCCAATCTTGTTACATATCTGACAAACAATTCCATTGTTCCCATATCTTGGTCCTTGCTGATTGATTTGTGACCTACAATTTCTAGCAATGTGTCCAATTTTGTTGCATCTATAGCATACTACTCCATTTCTTCTGTTCATATCTTCAGTAGGTCTCTTATCTGCATTGTTAGTATTCCTAAACATTCTACTGCCACAATTATTCTCAATAACTTTAGGTTTTCTACATTCAATAGCTCTATGTCCAAAACCATGACAATTATAACAATAACCATTAAGAGGTTTAAACTGTTTACCTGTGCAATCTCTCTTCATGTGACCAATAGTATTACAACCAAAACATCTACCTTTGAATTCTTTTTGCATACCTTTGGGTGATTCCTCTTGGTTTGGTGGTTCTTCTTCTTTAGGTATGTCTTCAGATTTGTTGATCTCATCTATCTTTTTCTCCTCTATGCTTTTAGATTCTTTCAGATCTAGTTCCTTGCTTTCATCATTTGTTCTGAATATATTAAATCCAAGTCTAGTCTTATCATAGGATGGTTTTCCATAAGATACTTGGTCATTGATTTTATCACTATTTGAATATAGCCTTTCAAGTTGTTGTTTGGATTGAGTCAATTCACCTTTCACAATCTTATTGTATTTCTCAAGTTCTGTATGTTGCAATTTTACTTTCTCAAATTCAGATGTTACTTTTCCAAGTTTTGATTTTAATTCTTCATTCTCAATCTTCAACTTTTCATTCTCAAATCTCAGATTTGCTTCATTTTTTATATTCCCATCTTTCAAGCCAAGTTTCAGATTTTCTATGTTTAGTTCATGCTTAAGGATCACATTTTCCTTTTCTAAATTGTCATCACAATCTTCAATAAGAATTTTGGATTCCTTTTCAGATTTCATATCTTCTACCTTGTTTTTTAGTTTTTCAATAAGGTTCTTTGCATCATCATATTTTATTTTCAGAGTGTTTCTTTCATCAGTAAGCATATCAATCTATTCAAGAGCTTCTTCAAGGTTCCTCTATAATTGATCCATATCCATAGAGATCTTACTCAAGTTGCTAGGCTTTCTTTGAGTTATTCTTCTCTGAGTAACTAAGCTCTAATACCAATTGTTAGAAATAGGGAATACTGAGAGGGGGGGGGGGTGAATCAGTATTCTAAAAACTTTATCTTTTGCCCAATTATGGATATAACAAATTGTCTTAATACATGCATAACATAAGAAGCTAAACAATAAGCATAGCAATAGAAGTAAAGAACTCATAACACATGATATGTTCTCGAGGAAACCCTGGCCAAGGGAAAACCCCGGTGGGGATGGTACCCACAAAGATCCACTAATCAAAAGTATCATGTTAGGGATATTGACCCTGTTAGGAGTCTATTACAAGCATATAGTGTATCAGTCTTGATTAAGGGACTATAGGCCTTGTTAGAAGCCTCAACCCTGTTAGGAGTTGTTAATACAAAATCTGATTACTAGATGAGCCCACTACCCAAAAAAGTAATATAAAATGTATACAAAAATAGGTCAAGGTACATAACCTTATTCTTCTTGTATCAATATTCCTTTGCTGCTCTTATCTTCGCATTATCACTATTTCATTTACTTCACAATTCCATTTATTTCTCTTTTTTTATTTACAATTACAATTACATATATATACAAGTTATTAAGAATAATAACTTCACATGGTCGGCTTCCATATGTCTTTATCTTAGGGTTAACATCTAGGATGTTGTCCCTTTATATTATTAAGTCATTATTTTGATAAACAAAATAATCCCTTAACTCTTTACCAATTTTGCCTTCATATTCTATCCTGTTGGCTTCATACTATCTTCGATAAAACTGTCATAACTAATTTCGTACATGTCGTACTGACTTGCGCTCTAAGATGGGTCATCATTAGCCATCATAGAGTCTATGTTCAAGTGCGCAAGCATTGAACTTACTCCAGTTGATGTAGCAAACAAAAATTGTGTCCTAGTATACTGTGAAAACACTGTCTCACACTTAGACAAATTTGCAATGTGCTCTGCTATACTTGCTCTCTGACTTATGCGATCTTCATGAGGATCATATGTTGCCATAATGACAACATCTATGTACTTACTTCAGCCAAATTGCCAACAACTTTTATGTTCTATTTGGATATATTTTGTAAACTTTGGAGTCATGGATTTCAGGGAACTGGATAATTTTTTGGCTTGGGGTTTGGTTTGTGTCTTACAACCTTGATCATGGTCTCTATCTGCATCTTTGTACCTCTCTTAATGTTCATTTTATTTCTTTAAGTTTATCATAATGTTGTTTTAATGTATGTGGAAATTTTTATCCCTTATGTATATTCATTACTTATTTTGTTGATTTTATATGGTGTTTCTACATTTGGCATATACTTGAGCTTAGTTTATGAGGCTAGTACACATCTCAGTGGCATGTGTGCATGGGAGGGTTCCCTAGACCTATAAATAAGTCTTGGAAAGTTGTACTTATGCATGTGGAAATTTTTATGTTTTTATTTGAGATGTCTTGTGATAGACATTCTTCCAATGGTTCTTGTTATGTTTATGGCTATGGTTAGGACTCACTCTAAGGGCTTGAGTGTGCAGGGGAGTTTCCTAAACCTATGAATCAGGACTTGGAAGTGTTATATTGTATTTGCGGATTGTGATGGGGTAAGGGAATATGAACCCTAAGTGAGTGGCTCACCATAGGTGTTGGAACCCTAAAGTGGTTGCTAGATGATCCTATGGGTGGGTTTGTAAAAAGTGATAACCTTAAAAATTAACCTGGGAAGGGGGGATTTAAAAGATAATGAAAGAAAATATAATAATGGCCACACAAACATGATTGGAGTACCGGGACTAGGGATAACTGCCAAGGTGGATCCCTATTCATAAAGGGGGGACCGGGGTTACATGGTTGCCAGGGTGGATCCCAATACATAGGTTGTGTGATGACACTCACTTAGGTGGTCTCCTAGAACCTTGACCTCGGTGTTATAGTATGATGATATTTTATGTGCTTTATTCTTGTTCTTTTGAGTCTTTGATTTATTGGTATGTGAGACTTAGATTTCCCTAAGGTCTTGAGAGTACCTTAGTTCTATCTCCTAGCACAGGGGGTGGAACTTTACTAGTTTCACATGGTTGGGTGGCAAATCTCTTTCGAGGTATTGTTCATGGTTCATGTTGTGGCTTGGATTTAGAGTTATTTGGTGGTGAAGTTTCTATTATTATATCATGTATCTCTATCTTTTGTAATCAATATGTAAAGATGTATTGTAATTCTTGGGAAAATTGATGTAATTGTCTTTATGTATGCCTTCGGGCCATGTGCAACAACTGTAATTCTAATTATGTTGTAAATGGAAATTGAAAGAAAGAAGCTATTTATATGTGTAAGGGTAGTATTTAGGAATCTCAAAAAGGGAATTGAATGTTGCTAAATCAAGCATGGATTATGTTAAAGTAATTCCTATCTTTTCTCTCTTATGAGTTTTAAAATAAAATTGAAATTAATTGTTCTATGTAAACCTTTGTAATGCAAGAACATATGGATGTAAATTTCTTTAAAAGGAAACTTGTTTTGATATGTGGATTAGTGAAAAGATATGCTAAGGGTTGATGGGTTTCTCCAGGTTAAAAATAATAAGGGAAAGGAAAACATGTATGTTATTGAAAGTAGTATTAAGATGTAATTCTTTCCTAATGTCCTTAAATGTCTAAGATCAATATGTATGATGTAAGGTTATTTAAACAAGGTTTTAATCTCAATTCTTAACTAGATATAAACAATGTCATAGATGAAAATTGTGATAGTTAAACTTGTGATAAAGATGATTCTGTGAATGGTTTGTGATTGGTTAGCGATATATGGTTAAGTAATTTACACTCTTTGTATTTTGATTTTTAAAGAAAAAATGGAAAGTGAGGGCTTTTAATGGAAAGCTTATTTATGTATTGTTAATGCAATTAAGTTTTGCATAGATAAGGTTAAGGAGTAAACAAATAGGAAAGGATAAATATACTTAGTGGATATGATAAGTAATGTGCGCTTGTTCCACTTCTAAAATTAAATTATGTGTTAGAAAAATGAATTCAACTAAATCATTAAGGTAATTGGTTTTGAAGTAGAATGAAAGAGATGTCTCAATATAACTTGAAGTTGAAACAAAAATAGAATTGCATTAGATTAAGTAATAAAATACATTTTTAGATAATGGTAAATAGATTCATTAAGGGAACCTCAAGGAATGTACTTGTGTATGGTTATGATGACACATTAGAATGTAAAAAAAATAAAAAATTGTTAGGTCATAGACCTGATTCCTTATGGGTTCCTTGGCGGGGACATTACACTCTTCCTCTTAGTGGTGATCTTATGGAAAATCAAGACCCTACCTCACATCATTCTTACCATAATATTACTTATATCTATTCAAACCCTTTTCCAACTGTGGTTCCAAGTGTTCCTCTAGTTGTGTCTTCCATTCATATCACTTCCTACAGTTTTACTAGTATTCCTAATCTTACTAATTCTAATTGTATCCTTCCTAATCTAGCTCCTAAACTTCCTAATCCAATCTTTCCTAATCCGATTCCTAATATTCATATTCCTCATTCTCCATTTTCTATTCCTAGTTCTTCCCACACTTATGTTGAGGTTCAAACTATGGTTAATGATGTAGATGTGCAAATATTCTTCAAAAATACCTTCTCCTTATTATCCGATCCATAAAGATAAGAGAAAAGAAACTTCTCCTTTGAGATTTATTCATAATTTTAGCCCTCACTCTGATATAACATAGATCTTTTCTCCTTTAGACTGGGGGGAAAGAGGTATATTTCTTCCTATCTTCTAGAATCAATTATGTTCCTACTTTGAGCTTAATTGGTTATTCTTTCATTTATCTTGATGGTTTGTATTATGATAGTTTTTCATCGATTGCTCTCTTCTATTATTCAAGATATCTTTTCTAGGACATGTGTTTTGCAAAGGTATCCCTTGCCTCTCATCCATGGGGGGCAAGGTTCTTTCTTCTCTCTCTTTGTCTAGGGAACTGTTTTCCTTATCTTAGTGGTATTTGTTTGTATTGCAATATTATTTCATCATATTGACAGATGTTTTGACTATGGATAACCTTGTTATATGAGAAGTTGTCCTAAGTTGTCACTTCTTCTCTATGTTGCAAATTATGTTCTTTATAAACTCTCACCCTTGCTTTGGTGTTAGAGTTGTTTCCCTCATTCCAAAGATTCCTCTTCCTCTTGCTTGCAAGGGGCTTAATGATTGAATATTTGTTCCCACCTTTGAAAGATGATATTTTATCTAAAGAACTCCTCTTTGGTGGGGGTCTTGTTGATAAGATCTCTTTCATTGAGGACCCTTTTCCATGAGTGACATATCCTTTTCATGATTATCTATACTCTTGGATGTAGGGGTCAATATCCCTCACTAAGAATATGGTATACATTGTTGCTAGATAGGGTATCTCCTTGCATTGTGAAGTAGGTATCCTCTTCCATCTTTGTTCCTACACTTGGGGGGCAAGGATGCCATCTCCTTCTTTTCTGTCTTTTTGAGATTCACCTCTTTCCTTGGGTAAGCAGTATCTATCTATTATGTGATATTCAATCATACATGAAAAATTTGGTTTACATTAAGAATCTATGTCCTTGATCATAAACTATTTTATTGTTTGACATTGGGTTCCCATGGTTGATATATCTCTCACCTTGGAAACTGAATAGTGTGCTATCCCTCATAAGGGTTACTTTCTTTTCACTTCTTGCATGATATATTTGTACATTCATCCCTTCCATGGCCTCATAGGAGCTGTGACCTTCTTGGCTTGGACTAGGTGTTGATTGAGGATGTTGTCTTGATGTTGAAGAAGGCTTTATCCTTGTTCTTTTATTTCCTTAACATGTCCAAATAGTATGTTTTTGCCATATTAAGGAGGGGGGCATATATAGGGTCTCCCTTGTACTATAGTTTTTTATTTTTACATGCTAAATCTTGGAAGGTAACACACATAAGTTGCTAAATCCTGAAAAGACATGCATCCATATGCTAAATCTTCCGATGGTAACACACATAAGTTGCTAAATCCTGAGGAGACATGCATTTTTAAAAAATTTCAATATGCTAAATCCTCTGAAGGTAATGTACATAAGTTGCTAAATCCTGAAGGGACATGCATTTCTTATTTCAAATATACTAAATCTTGGAAGGTAATGCACATAAGTTGCTAAATCCTGAAAAGACACACATTTATATGCTAAATCTTCTGAAGGTAATGCACATAAGTTGCTAAATCTTGAGGAGACACGCATTTCATATTCATAATGATACAAGAAGGTGGATCTATGGGTATTCCAGAAGCCGTCAGAAGATGCATTACAATTGCAAGCATAGTTTATGGGTGAAACTATTGGGCTCTCCCTCCAAGGTGATTCATGGTAAGGTGGGCATCTTACTGGGCAAGGTAATCAATTTCTCTTTTCTCTCTTTTTTCTTTCATGCTAGTAGGACAAGATCATGAAGCTATGTTGTTGATAGTGTTGCTCTTGTCTTTTTTATGTAAACATTTATGCTTTTATGATATCTTTCCAAATATGATATTAGTATGAGAAATATTTCTTAGCGAGGTTTCTTATGCTAACTGGTTTGGGTTGTTTAGTACTAACCCTTATTTTGTTGACACTCTCATGCATGTATGTTGAGTTAGAACCCTTAGTCTAGGGGCTCATATCCTTAGCTAAGTGTTATTTTATCTTGTTGTGAATCCACTTGGATCTCCTCTTTCTTCTCCTTTACCAAGAGTTTGCATCGAGTCCATACTCTTGCTAAAGTGGGGGCTTAATGTATCATCTTAAAATGGAAGCACTTCCATGTTAAGAGCATTTAGCCCTTCGAGTAAGTGGTTTGGGGTCATGTAGGATGCCTTGAATTGATCTTTTCTTGGATCTGGCTTTCTCCCCACTTTCCACTTCTTTTCTGCACTTGATTCCTTCATTCTAGGTGAAATTAGGGTTAGGATCCAAAGGATTCTCCTTAATTTCCCTCTTCCATGGCTCTATTTTCTAGGTAGGATTTAGAAATAGGTCCTCCTTGCCTTCACCATAGTAATCATAGGATTTTATGTCTATCTCCAACATTCTATCCTATTCTGGCATCATTTCTAAGTTTCTGGGCATCCCTGGGACCTCCTGACTTGGTTCTGAGTGAATTTGGGACCAGGGTCAAATTCAAGGTCGAACCTAACTAGGTAAGAATCAAGCTTGAACCTAACTAGGTCAAGATCAAGCTTGAACCTTACTAAGTCAGGATCGAGCTCGAACATGACTAGGTCAAGTCCAACCTCAATTTTGCCCCCCTCATTCAAATTTCCAATTTTCATGATTTTCGGGCATCGGGCTTTCGGTATATTTATTTCCCCACCTCTGAGTCAGCCATTTTGGGTTTCAGGATGGTAAATCTATTAATTGCATTTAATCTAGGTATATTTTCTAAAGGTTAGGACCTAATTGGGATTTAATTCTCCAAGGTGGCCCCTCTAGAGGATTCTGCCTTAGTTCACTATAAAAGGAGGCCTTCCTCTCTCATTTTCACATCTCATCTTCAAGAAAATATATGATCAAGGAGCTCTCAAGAAAGATCAAGCATTCCATTCAAGCATTCAAGTCCTCTTCTCCATCCAAGTCCTCCATTGAAAATCAAGGATTTAAGCATTCAAGCCATTGAAGGGATTTGGTTCAAGCATTCAAGATTCATCATTCAAACCCTAGATCTAGCCATCATGATGGTGTGATCTTCCTTCAAGATCCTTTGTTCATCTTCAAGATCTATTTCATCCTTCCCTCAAAGTGGATTCCAAGCATACAATCATGGAGGTTTGATTTACATGTTCAAGCTTTCATATTAACATACTTGATTACATTTCAAATACAATAGCATATCTATTGAATGTCATAACTTCATTGTTAGATCTACTTCTACTACTTGCTAGCATTCTCCATTTCAATTTCAATATTAAGGTTGATTCCAAACTAGGGTTTGACCAAGGCAAACCCCCCAAACAAACAACAAAACCATTTTTCTTGTAGGTACAGGTGTGGGATTTTGGATCGGAGAGTGAATTTGGATACCATTTTCGGCAAACTTCTGAGATCTGCGAACAGAATTAGAATCAGACTTCAAATAAAGAATGTAGTATTTGACCTTTTATGAGGGTCAAACCCAACCTGAGCTCATCTTGGAAAAGATTTTTGGGTTTTGTAGATCTCGCAGTTTTGGTTCTAATTCACAAAAATCAACAATTTTTGAGACTGTTTGATAGGGTTTTTAGAAGGTTCTTTTTCGAAGGTAAGTTCTTTTATCTCTTCATTTCAACATTAGTCATCTATATTTACTTTCTATATCAATACAATTCAAATGTAAGTGTAAAATATTGGTTTTGGGGTCTCTTTTATGTGCAAACCATTGTTCTAGGACCCCATCCATATTTTAGCTTTTACACAAATGTCTTGAATTTTTAAAAATAGGAGTTGCATCCATGAGGTTTCGAAGTCGTTGGAGTACCCAACTTTAGTTTTCTTAGGTCTTTTTCTATCCATAATGACAACCGAGTAGGTAGATTAATGTGTTGTTAAGTCAACCCAAGGTAATTATTCTTAATACAAACCTATTTCATTTGATACTTTGGTTAATAGTGTGGATATTTTGTACTTTGTGTATTAGGGAGCATAGTATTTGTCATTACACCACTTTCATCTTCTACATTATTGTTGCCTATAGCCCTTGTTTCTAGCCTACTAAAATATTAGTCTTGATAGCTCTTGCTAACTACTTAATGGCATTTAAGTATTTATTGGTCTATCTTATTGCTTAGTGTTTTAATTTTCACCTTTTAGTATGACTCACAACATAATAATGTGTAGTAGAACCATTTTTCAAATTTGAAGGGGAAGTTACCTATGAATAAATAACTTGATTTGAACATGTATTAGATATTTATAATTTTTAGGATGTCTTTTGTGGTGGCTCATGTACGACAAATATAACTAAGGATTTACATTTGAGTATGCAATACAAATAGACTTCAAGTAAAACATATCTTTCTAGTTCTCAATCTAGGGCACAACATGATTCAAAAAATTTTCTTCAGGTAAGATGTTTTATGCTTCTTTGACTAAAAGTAAACCCTACATCAACAATCACATCTATATTGTTCAACTAAAGGTAGATATTGGACAATGCAAGCATTTAAAAGGTTAGGGTTATTTTAAACTATAAAGAAGAATCAATAAATTGGAAGAGGGGAGTGACATACAAAGCCATTAAATTCACTTCATTGTGACCTACAATACAAAGCCTAAAAATCCAGTGAAGAGATGAAACGCGTGCAGCAGCAGCACGAAGGTGAAAAGGGGTCAACTTAATGATTGAATTCCTATGTTTGAAGAGTGGTGCCAGAACTTATAGGTGATATTGAGGCTAGATGCATAGGCAGTGTCAACAGATGCCCTCCATCCCTCCTTCACCTCTCCTTTGCACGTAGAGTAATTGCAAAATGAAACCGTGTATTTTTTTTAAAGTTATATTCATGTGTTGGTCGAAATTAGGACCACATGTCATGGTTATTTTAATCCATGCAAATGTGGGAATAAATCAAAAAAATTCAAATTTTTCCTTCTATAAACCAACCAAGGAAAACCATTTTAATGCTTGGTCAAAAATGGTGGTTAGAAATACGAGTCTAATGTACTAGTTCCCCCTCTTCTATCTCTCCATCTCCCTCCCTCCGTCCCTCCGTCCCTCTCTCCTCCCCCTTCCCTCTCTCCTCTCCCCCTCTCCATTTCTTACTTGCTCACTCCCTCTCTCCTCTCCCCCCTCCAACCTTCTCCATCTCTATCCCCCTCCAAACCTCTCCCTTCTCCCCTCCCTCTCTATCCTCCTCCCCCTCTCCCTCCCTCTCCATGTCTCCCTCCCACTCCCTCTCCCCCCATCTCCCTTCCTCCCTCTCTCCTCTCCTCTCCCCTTCCATTCCTCCTCCCTCTCCCTCTCCCTCTCCCTCTCCCCCCTCCTCATCCTCAACCCCTCCCCCTCCCTCCCTCTCCCCTCACATTTATGGATAAAACTTGTCATAAACAAAAGATACACAAATGATGTAAGATTTAATAAATAACTTTAAAAGTACACCAATACTTACCCAATATTCTAAATATTTTAGAAACCCCAAAAATCTATCTAATTTTAAGCAAAGTGTCCTTTAATCTTGTACAAAATAGGATGAGGGTTTAAACTATGACATTTATTTTTAAAAGATAAATTTAAATTAGAAAAAAATACTCTCAAAGAATAGAAGTAGAACAAGATTCAAAGATCATGTGAAATAAAGAAATTATAGAAATATTTATTTGTTCATGTGTTATGAAAAATCAACATCCAAAGAGAAAAATAAAAAATAATTTAAAATGTAAAATCTAAACACAAAAAGAAAAAGAAAATAAAAATAGAATGCATAGAATATGAATAATAAAAAACATACTCTCTGTTCTCCTTTGTGGTTTTGTGCCTTTCGTGGTCTTTTTCATCTTGTTTTTCCCTCTGCGTGGTTTGGTTCTTTTTATTTTCTTTCTTTTCCATTTATGTGTGTTCTCTATGGGGTGTGATTATGGTTTTCTTAGGGATGTCTTTGGAGACGGGTCCTCTCAGCTCCCAGCCTGGTTCATCCGTGTGTGAGTCTGGAACAAATAAGACGAATGATGGTAAACCCTTAAGTATGGATATTGATGGAGGAAATAAAGTTATTAATGGAGAATGTCAGGATAATAATAATCAAACATGCCAAGTGTGTGCTATAATTGTGTCACACTTCTATGAATAATTACATTTAAGAACACTCAAGAATGAGGTCTCAAAAATCGATCCATAGCTCCTTAGGCATGGAGTGCAAGGGTTTTTAAGAATGCTCTCAGCTAGAGCTATTAAGCCAATAACCTTGCTAGTAAACCATGCAATGGGAGATTCACATGAAGACAAGGGCAAGAATGCCAATATCCTCAAGAATCAAATGAAAATGCAATGCAATGCTATGCTAGAAATGAAAATGTAAGCTAAACTATGAAAATGAAAGATGCAAGTATTACAAAGCCTCTTAGTTAAACTAGATGAATTAATCTAAAGCATAAAGGAAACTAAGCTAAGTATGAAGCTATGAATGTCATGATAATGAAAGAAATGAAACTATGATAACATGTAGATGCAAAAGCCAAGAATGCTTCAAATCTCCAAAAGCTCCAAAGTGACCTAGAAAAACTACAACATAACATTAGCATAAAAAGTTGAGGATCTAGAATGAAGAAGAGAGCCCTCCTTTTAAAGGAAATGAGAAGGAATGGACCATGGAGATTAAGAGGAAAAAGATTTAATCAACGGTGGAGCTTAAAAGAGGAGCAATCCATGTGCACAAATATTCTCCAATGGAAAAATAAGAGTTGACTTTTGTGTCCATATGAGACAAAAAGTGTTTTTTCTTTTTTAATAAAATAAGAATAGTGCTTTATTTGTGCAACTTAGGATAAGAGGAAAAGTGGGGGCTTTTTATTTATTAAAAGGGGAAGAAATATTCCTTTTAAATAAATAAAGACTTAGGATAAAATGGTTAGCCCATAGAAAATAATTGAATAAATGATAGAGCTGGGATTTGATCAAGAATAAGCAATTGATGATTTTAGAAAAAATGCTAGCAAGGGGCTAATAGTCTAAGTGACCATTTTTAAGTGTATACACCAAGGGGAATCCACTAAGATTAATAATGGTAAGTTGGAGGACAAGCCGTCATACAAGGATGTGTTGGCAGAACAGTCATGACCTAAGTGTCCGTTATAAACCACCTTCAATGGAGTTTTCCTCGTTGGAAAGGAACCAATTCGATGGCCCACAACCAATGGAGATAGATGGAGTGGGGACGTCACTGAGAATGGCATGGCCAAAGATGGAGAAGGTGGAACTAGTAAGCTCGCTCTGCATGAACTTCAGACTCTCTCACTCTCCCCTAATGAAGATATGGTAAAGGCCATTAGAAATGAACAAGTAAGGCTTAAAGAAATTGCTATTTTCTTTGTATGCTTAGAAAAAGATTCTCTTCCTGCAAGAATTTTTTTTGGTGATTGGATTGCACATGTTTGGGGTAAGAAACTAGGTATTCAAGTTAGTTTCTGCAAGATGATTTAGAAGGGTTTTTTTGTTGTTTTTTTCAAAATGCATGCCATGTAGGAAAGGGTGCTTAAAAAGAGGCACTGGAATGTGGGTTGGTCCATCTTTAAAGCTTTGCAATGGTCTACTAAAGGGGAGGTCAAACAGGTTGTGGCTCGGGCTATCCCCCATTGGGTGGAGATTAAAAATCTCCAGCCTGAATTCTGGCCTTTTATAGCCCAAATTGTCCACCCTCTTGGGTCGGTTCTACAAATTGAGGAAGAAAGATATACTTCACCTCATTTGAATGCTAGAATCTTGATGACCCTCGAACCAGAAATTGATTTCTCGGATATTATTTCAATGGACTTAGAAGATGAACAGTTTTCTTGGGAAATTGCACTCTTAGGTGATTTAAGCTCCTGTTTTCATTGTAAACAAAATGGTCATTCCAAAAAGGAGTGTCTGGCTTTACGGGTTTATCAGAACCCTAAATTTACTAGTAAACTAAATACGAAGGATTGTAAGGTCGGCTCAGAAAATAATGACCCAAATAAAGAAAAAGATGCTAACAGTTCAAAAATTGATGAGAGTGGTCTAGTGGATGGTAAAAACTCAGTCCCCGAGCCAAATCTTAATAATGAGATAAATAATAGTAAAGATATAGTGGATAAAGATGTTTTTTTATGTATCAGTAATCCTTTATTTGATGGAAAGGAAAATTTGGAGAAAAATATGGTTTCTCTCAGATCCCCAGCCAATTGTCAACCAGTTTCCACCCATGAGACTAAGTATCTTAAAACTTATGAAAGAATTCCACCCCCCCAAACCAACTGCTCAACAATTGGCATTAACATCTATCAGTGAAAAAGTTGCGAGTGTTAGGAGGAACTCTAATGGACTCCTGAATAGAGAGAAGGGAGGTCAGGGAATTCTTAAAGTTCACAGTGGTCACAAATTGCAAAATGAAGTAGCCACACCTGTGGCTGAAGAACCCTTTACTGAAGTTAAAAAAAGAAAAGGAAGATGGTTGAAAGGACTTTGTCTAATGACAACAAAAATTCTGGGAAGGGAATGCCATATTATTTTAATAGGCTCTATAATAACCCTAAAATGTTACCTCAATGATGCACATTCATAGCTGGAATGTGAGAGGGCTAGAGATGTCTGATAGAAAATACTTGGTCAGAAAGTGGTGTAATAAACTTAAAGAAAAATACATTATATGTCTTCAAGAGATCAAGGTTGTTGTCTTTCAAGTATACACCAGTTTGAAATTCATTTGGGATAGAGGTACTGGCTTTCACTCTAATCATCCTAGAGGTAGAGGTGGCGCCGCCATTCTGGTTGGACCTCAATGGTATGACAAGCTCAATTCAAATGGCTCCTCTCGCTTCCATAGAGCATTATTGGTCACACTCAAACACAAAGATTTTTTGATTGGAATTTGTAATATCTGTGCCCCTAATGACTATAGAGATCGTGTCACCCTGTGGGAATGGTTAATTAATGGCCTTCCTAAAGCACACTAGATCTTTGTTGGAGATTTTAATATGGTGGAGAGTAGGGAGGATAAGTGTGGTGGCAATGTACAGGGGTGGAAAGGGAATGAGTTATTTTTCTAGTCTAATTTTAAGAGGAAGTTTAGAATTAAAGACCCCCTTAGGCTTAAGAAGAGTTCCTTCTCAGATATTTGGTTCACATGGTGTAATAACCAAGCAGGGCAACAAAGAGTCTATTTTAGGCTTGACAGGATCTATGTTGAAGAGTTTGTCTTCTCCTTTGAGAAGCAAGAAGGTAGGGCCCCAGTGTGTGTCTCCCCCACTACTATGTTACATCACCACCCAATTTATGCTATAGTTTCCCTGGAATGTGATGAAGGTATTTATCTTCCTAAGAAAAACAATAGCTTTAAACTTAATACCTCACTTCTTAAGGATGAAGACACTGATGAAGCTATTAAAATGGTCACCAGTTTATGTAAGCTTTGTAATTAGGGATTGAATCAAGTGGACATGTGGAGCCACCTAGTAGAATCTTGGAGGATTATTTTCTAGATTATAGGAAAATAGAAGGCCATGATTAGAAACTAGGAAGAGCTTACCGTCTAGTGTACCTTAAACTCTTCAGAGAAAGAATTGCGGAATAAGGGGTCTAACCCACAATTGGAAGAAAAGATTAAACAAATTAAGTGCCATCTTAGAAACTATAAACAATATAAAATCAATGGGCAAAAGACCAAGGCTAGGGTGAACTAGATGAAAGGTGGTGATAAAGGCTCTAAGTATTTCTTCAATATCATTCAAAGCAAACAGAAAAGAGAACGCATTGAAGGCATTCAAATTGATGGGGAAGTCTCAATGGATTCTAACAATATTAAAGTAGCTTTCTTCAACTTCTATAATAATTTGTTCTCCTCAGAATTTAGTGACCACAATATCAAAAAAATGGAGGAGTGTCTCAAGTTGATACCCAAGAAAATTTAGGATGTGGAGTCTAATAGACTCAACCTGTCAATCTCATTGGTAGAAATTGAAGATGCTATCAGGTCCCTGGCTAATGATAAAGCCCTAGGGCCTTATGGACTTCTTGTTGAGTTCTATAAGCATAATATTGAATGGATTGGGTAGGAACTATTAGAATTATATGAGGAGGCCTTCCATCATGGCTCCCTAGGTGCTGACATCAATGGGGGAGTTATCAAGCTACTTCCCAAGGATGGTGATAAATCCCTGGTGAGGAATTGGAGGCCCATTACACTCCTGAATTTGTCTTATAAAGTGATAGCTAAAGTCCTGTCCAGAAGGATTGGTAGCTTACTAAATGAGTTTATATCTCCAACCTAGACATGATTCATTAAAGGGAGATTCATCTTGGAAAACCTGATTACCGACTAGAAAGCAATGCATTGGGCAAAGAGTGAGAAGCAAAAAGTAGTCATGGTTTTTTTGGACTTCGAAAAGGCTTATGACAAAATTGAATGGCCATTTGTTATGGGAATGCTATAGGCATTCAGATTCCCCCCTTACTTTTGTAAATGGATTAATATCCTATTAACAGACTCTTCTACGGTTATATATATAAAGGGAGAACTCTCTGAATGCATCACCCTCCAAAGGTCCATCAAGTAGGGGTTCCCTATTGCCCCTACTTTATTTGTTATTGTTTTTGATGCTCTTTTTTATATTCTAAGAGCCCCTCAGCTAGGTCCTCCTATTAGAGGAATCACTCTCCCTAATGAGGAATCCCTGCTTAATGCCTAGTTTGTAGATGACACAGTACTATGTATTATCTTGGAACAAGAGAACTTTGATAACATGCTACATAGATTGTAGTTCTTTTGTGATGTCTTAGGAGCCAAAGTGGCCCCTCATAAATCCTCAGTCATTGGCTGGTCATCTGATCCTCCAGATTGGGTAGTAAGGAAAGGTTTGAGGTGGGTAGGGCCTAATGACATAGTAAGATATTTGGGCATTCCATTTTCTATCGACCCATCTCTCAAAGAAATGTGGAATTGGCTATTTTCCAAGATTGAGAAGAAACACATCAAATGGTAGACACACACCTTATCCCTGTCTAGTAGAGTTCAGATTGTTTAGAAAGTTTTATCAGCTCACCATATTTATTTTTCATCTGCATGGCTATTTTCTAACTATCAGACCAGACAGATTGAGAGAATTATGAGAGACTTCCTCTGGTTTGATGGTCTTGGCAACAAAAAAAGGCACTGTGTCAAATGGCAATGGTGTTGTATGCCAAAAAATAAAGGGGGCTTAGGCATAAGAGATTTGAAAGCTCAAGGTTTAGCTCTGGCCTCCAAATGGGTTACACAAGCTGTGACTGGCGATGAACCGTGGAAGGTTTTGATCAGGAATAACATAAATAAATTAGAGATTAAAAAAGGAAAAGGTTGGAAAGATGTACCTCTTTGGGAAAAATTGATGGGGTCCATAAATTTGTTAGTTTTTGGTTCCAAAATATTTCAGTCCATTTGGAAAGCTTGGGTTCAAGTCAGGGATCTTCTCCTATTTAGGGGTGCTAGTGGTGGTCCTCCTACATACTCGGTGGTCAATAGATCGATTTGGTGGGGGGTGGATGCTAACAGAAAGCCTTTGGCCTTAACACAAAACTACTCTACCAAGAATTGGGCTAAGTATGGTATCTCTACTATTCAAGATGTATTGATTGACAATCAGCTTGGGGATTAGGAGGAACTATCTAATAAGTTCAACATCCCTAGCTCACAGAAAAAGACATATTCTATCCTATCTAAAGCAGCGGGGTCTTTTTTTCCTGGTAAATGTATGACCACTAATCAATTCTTGCAGTGGGTTAAATGGAAGGATGGTAGTGAGTTTCACATGATCTCTACCAAGAAGATTTATGATATGTTGAAAGATAAATGTGATATTTTTGAGAGAGTGAAGCTTGGCTGGGGGCAGGACTTCCCGATTTCTAAATGGCAAACCTTTTTTAACTTTTTTTGGCACTCCCCTTGTGAACCGAAGAAATCTTATTTTAGGTGCCTTTTTCTCTTAAAGAAACTTGTTGTGGGTAACACCCTGCCCCATGGTTTAGGAGAACCTATTTGGTGTGATTTCTACTCAGTCACTAAATCCTATGAACACTTATTTTTTAACTATGCTTATGCCCGTTGTATTTGGTCTATCTTTCTTGGGTCTCCTATTGTTTGGAATAGTAAACCTGGACTATCTTGGTTTGAAATTCTTGTTGGTTATGTTGAGTCTTTTGATTTTAAAATGAATTATTTTTGGTCTACTCTTACATGTGAAATTATATGGTTTTTATGGAAAGAGAAGAATAGTGAAATATTTCAGAAGAAGAGAGATAGCTTACTGAGTTTGGTTGTAAATGCACACACTTTCACATCATGTCACAGGTTGCTGCTTCCTTAGAGATCTCCAGGGATAGGTTCATGATCCTCATGAGGGAAGGCCAGTTGGTGATCCACAAAGATGACATTGTCTCTTGCGAATACTTCTCCATGCACAAAGATATGCTTTGGTGGAGGGAGCTTGACAGTCTTAACCAATTCATCAAAGATATGCAGCTTGAAGATAGAAGGATACCAGGACCTAATACATAAAGCTAGAAAGGGAACTTCTCTTTTTTGTTCTTGACCAGTATACAATGCAATAGATACTCAAAGGATTATAGTCCTCTTTTTTGTATTAATTAGCATCAGTTGTATTTAATCTCTATTCTCAGAGCTCACGAGATGTTATATATGTAATGATCTAACTTAGCCTCAAAGTTTTGATCAGATAGTAATTTTGTATACTGAGAACTCTAATGTAAACAATTTATCAACTATGTTAATACAAAAAATAATAAAAAACATAAAAAAAAGTTCTTTTAAAAAAAAGAACTTTCAAAAAATAAATCAAAGATGTAAAGAAGAACAACCATGCCAAACAAATATATAAAGAGAAACAAATTTTAAAAAATTAAAAACATAAAATTAGAAGAAAATTAAACATTCTAGTACATCATTTTCACTAATAAATGTGAGTGCGATAGAGTCAGAGAGAGAAAAGGTTGTACGAATTTTCCAAAATAGATGATCTAGTATTTGTACTCATATGTCTACTTTTTGTCAGTCTATCCATGTAGAAAATCTTATTTTCTTGTTTCCTAGCACTAGATCTTGCATTTATCTATCACATTGGCATAATTAAACCTCAATAGAAGAAAAGGATTGTTGCACTCACTCAACACTTAATTTATCTTAGCCCTAGTAAGTCATCTTCATTCTAATACAATATAGGAAATAACTCTCATAGGATCATTAGTTTAAGGATTTGAAATGGTGATCCATATTTCTTATGTTACAATTATTTAGTTGATTCAAGAAAGAGATATTATCTTTGTACAAAAATTTCTCTCTATCACCCAATCTCTCATGCACTCTCTCACCCATTCTCTCATTCACTCTCTCTCAACTACTTGTGCACTCATAAACACTCTCACTATGTTAACAACACACACACAAAGATACTCTCATCCTCACTCTGAATCTCACACTGCACT